>QPKB01000004.1:54569019-54623031 GCA_003546025.1 Camphora micrantha | reverse complement strand
TTCTACGCCCATTGCTGCACCTGGGCCTAGTTTTGAGGCCTAATTAGTGGGCCTAGCCTATGTATTCTTAAAGGTCCTGCCCGGCCCTTCATATTTGATACAAAAGGGTTTAGTAATATATCTTTTGCAAATGGAATGGGCCTAAGCCTGACTATCTTGCCCATGAGTTGAATATTGCTAACTTGAACAATAGGTTTGATAAGTGATAACTAAATAGGCTGGGTTGGAGGAGTCTTGGCCCAGTCCAACCCAGCTCATGAACACCTGTAATGAGGACTATAAAAGAATAATCGGGATTCATTGACAATTAGATGATCTTAAGAGAAGCATATATGAGCACATGGCTAGAGAATCTACAAGCAAATATACTAGTAATTAGGGGTGTACAAAAAATCCGTCGATCCGTCAATCTGATCCGATCCGCGGATTTTGATCCGATCCAAAGGCCAACGGATTGGTGACGGATTTAAAATTGTATAATCTGTTAGCAGCGGATTAGTGGCGGATTTCACCCTTAATCCGCGGATTCAATCCGATCCGATCCGTTGTTATTAAATATATATATATATATATAATAAGAAAAAAAACTGTAAGGGGTCAATATGTAACCTTATGAATAGAAGAGGATAGGATAGGCATACAACTCTCAACTCATGCCCCTGTAATTCAGTGGCTTCAGAATTTACGGTTTTTTTTTTCTTCTTTTTTTCTCCATATAATGTATAGGGACGGATTGAACTGATAATTCCGATCCAATCCGCTCGTCCATAGAACGGATCGGATTTTAACCGTCACGGATTGGTGACGGATTCCAAATCCGTCAATCCGTAGGTAACGGATTGGAGACGGATTTGGTCCAATTAGATCCGTGTACACCCCTACTAGTAATGCTGCACCAATTTGGAATATACAAGCAACTCTTATTCAAATCTAATAAGTGGCCATTTGGAAACTCGAATTTAATTAATAAGAGCTAATTAAATTAAGGACCAAAATAAAAAACTATGACTTTTAAAAGCTAATTTACAATAAGTCTGTCTAGTAAAATTATGAAATGAAAACTATCAATTCATTACTAATTGATACCCACCTTTAGGAATTGGGGTAACTGGGGTCCACCTTTTCCATAATACAATGTAGAACCTATCATTTGTGTAATTCTAAAAATTATATGTCATTATTTCCATGCAAAATACTCACAGATTTTGCATTGTCCTCCTCCATTGACTTTAGCTAAATAAAAAAAAAAAAAGCTTATTTTTAGAGTTTCCAAATGCCCCCAAGCAAGAATTGGAAGAAAGAAAGCATCTAATGTGCCTTCGTGTCGTGGCTCAAGTCCAAAATTAGGAGAACTATGAACAAGGGCACCATAAACTGAAGGCGAGGATCGGTCAATATAAATGTTGAAAATCATTGAAACTTGAGAGCCCCAAGTTTTCTTCGGCTTGCTAAATTATTTGGGAAGGACTACTGTTCTCACTTGCAAGGAGATGGTAAAAGCATGCAAGGTATCTCTTTTGCCTACAGAATTTCGTGGGTTTTAAAAAGCCAGGTGGTCCAATATGCAAAATAACATCAGCTGTAAAATCATGAACTATTTGCTATTTGGAAAAGAATGAAGGGGCAGAAGTTCGGTTTCCCACATGTAAGCATCCACTCAATACAAAGAAAATTGCAAATTATCAAAAATAAAAATAAATTCGGGGTAATCAGGCTGCATCCACATTTGCAGCTTAAAAAAAAAATAGAAAGGTCCTGGTATTAATCCCTTGTCATTCTCATGCGGTGGCAAATGTCTAACAACCGAACCATCAGTGGATCAGTAAAATGGTTCTTGGACTCTGAAACAATAAGATCCCTATGAAAGCAAATACCAGCAAAGGAAGTTCAATCATATTGTATGATACCACTAGCTATGAGACCTATAGAGTGGCTTGCATTTATAAATACGGATGGTCGGTCGCCAATACACTCTTTATGATTGAGTGGTGTTGGCGCCTTGGTATCACACACATACAAAATGATGGATCCATGGGCTTTCAGGTTAAAAGTATCACTCCGGGTTAATCGGCCAACCTAGGAAAAAAACAGTGGGGAAGGTCATATATGTGAATATATGGAACTTATAGATTTCAAACGGATTTCATTCACATTTCAAACGCATATAGAGTCATTAAGGGTCCTGACCCATTGAGCCTGTGGCCCATTGAGCTTTTGGCCCTGGAACAGCACAAAGGTGTCAAATCATGGGGCAATATGACCTCAACAAGAAGAACAGCCCAATCCGACTATCCATTGTCTGTCAAACAGGCACCCCGTTGGAGCCCGGCCCCAAAGCATTCCTTGCCCATTCTTTACTTTTGATTGATCATATGCACCCCAAATCTTCCGAAAATTAAGAACTCTTTCAAAATAACATTTTCCATATATTCACATATAGCACAACTAATGTCCCATTTCATTTAGATTTCAAACGTATATAGAGAGGGCCCGTTGGGCATCGTTCTCATGTTGTTTTTAGTTTTTGTGCTTAAATCAGGTTGGGCTGAGATTAGATTGTGCCAACACTCTACTATGCAGTTTGGCAACATTATATTAAATTACTCGGTAGAGAATACGTTGTACGGAACTTATTTTGTAACATTATAAAAGTTTGTTCTAAAGAATGGGAGGAAAAGAATCATAAGATTTATAATGTGGAACCCACCTTTTATTGTTTTATCACTCTATTATTATCCTACATGAGACCCACCTGTAAAAATCACAACGTGATACCCATATTTAAAAATTAGAACACGGGGCCCATATTCATAGGAGTTGCAATATGGGCCCACCTTTATAGGATCCATATTATGGGGCCACCTTTTTGTAAATGTAAATATGGGACCACCTTTAGAAATTACAAAATGGTACACACCTATAGAAATTAGAATATAGCCATCTTATGTAATCGTGACCATGTGACCCACATTTACAAATTACAAAGTGGAGCCACATTTTTTGTGATTGTGGACAATGGACCCACCTTTAAAAATTACAGTGCGGTGCCCACCTTTAGAAATTAATTAGAACATGGGCTGACATCCATATATAGGATTTATAGTGTAATCCCACCATTATAGAAATGATAATATGGGCCCACCTTCAACGTGATGCCCACCTTTAGAAATTGGAACTAGGGCCCACATTCATTGGACTTATAATGTAGTCCCACGATTATATGAATTATAATATGGACCCCAACTTTTGTGATTGTGACCATGTGAGATGTGACCCGCCTTTAGAAATTACCAAGTGGGGCCACTTTATTTGAGATTGTAAAAATGGGGCCTATCTTGAGGATAAGTAGGAGGATTTGAAGCTTTTTAATGACATTTTTTAAAATGCAAGAGATAAGTATGAAATAATTGTGTCAATGAGTTGTTTTTTAAAAAAATAAAGTTTTTTTGTTTCAACTTTCTTATACTTGCGGGTTAAGATTTTGAGATTCCTTTCGATGAGACTAAAATTAAGAATAGTGATTTATACATACCAAATATATTTTCCACAGCCTCATTTCGTGGTAACATGGAAATATCCGAATGGCAAGATATCAAACACACCCTAAAATTCGAGGCTTTTAGATTGGCGATTGCCTACTGGCATTTTTCCTAGCTCAATCTCTTAATGAGACCTTTTGTCTCCGCTCTATATGCATCAAGGGGGGCATAATACTGATTTCAATTATCTATATCTTAAGAACCAAAAAGGAAATTGTTATTTAGGGATGCAATTTAGTTTGGGCCAACCTTGAACCCGCGGAGGGACCCCAGCGGCGAAGGCAATATTTTTCAGACGTGGGGGCAAGGGATAGTTGACCAATAATATTATATATTTATTATATTTTCATTAATAATCATTTACAAAATTATTTTGTACAATTTTTTTAATAAAACTGGAAAAAAAAAAAGCCTAAGTATTAAAATACCTCAACATTTTTAAAGTGGAATTTTATGAACAAAATTTCTTAAAGTTGAGAAAAATGACAGAGGGCCCAAACAATTCATAATGTCGGTTGAGGACCTTTATCCCACGATATCATGGAATAACCCGCCATTCCATGGTATTAAGGTATAACCTGGCATGCAGATTTAATGATTTCATGGAATCATCCAAAATTCCATCTTATCATGGAATCGAGTCATTTATAGGGAAACTAGTAGTGATACTGCAATCCACATGCATTTTTGTCAAAATAAATTAAAATTAAAAAAAAAAAAAAGCCTTAAACTCTCGTTTATCGTTTTATACTTGGCATTTAGCAGAATTCCTTATTATTTTTTGGTAAAATTTCAAACAGTTGCTTCTAAATTTTTTTCTCTCCACATGTGATTACAACTCACACACAAGCACACTGATCTCTAACCAACTGAGTAATTTACAGTTTCGATAATTTACAGAATAACATTAATGGACGACTGAGAGCATCTAAATGATTTGATGGAATGCTTCATGATACAAAATCACATGATTGAAATATCAGAGATTTTGATGAACCAATCCCTTTTTGAAAAGAGTCCGGAGTTTCAAAATCCATTGTTGGGTCAATAATTTGAAACTCCAACGCCTAAAAACATGGTAGCCATTGACATCCTGTTGAATTTGAACCCTTGAAACATACATACAGCCGCTTTCCAGCCTCTTTCCAAATACATTTTTTGAGATTCCATTCCAATCATAGGGGGCCTCCCTAATTGCAGCTAGATTGACCATATATTATAATGTTAAAATGTCGGTCATTTTAATATCATCTTTCTAGAAACTGAATGGAATTAACATATTGACTATCCTTTAAAATATTTGTTATATATGTGTGTGCGTGCAACACGTGTGAAGTAAAATCTCCTTTATTTGTTTTTTCCCCTTGTACTGGGAAAAGAGAATGATATTCTATTGCATTTCTTTGTATTCCTTGGAGAGAGAGTATAGAGATTGAGAAAACAAGCGAGACAAGGATTTCTCCAAGAAAACCAAGATAAAAGGGAGGAGAGAAAGCTTTGAAAGCTTGTAACTTGTAATTGGTAGGTCGCTTCCTTGGATGTAGATTACATATTGTGATTGAACCACGTAAATCTTGTGTCTTCGCATATTTCTTGTCTTAGTATTGGCTATATTCACCAAATTTAAGGAGGAAGAAATTTTCTCCTGTGGACATTCTCGCATGTGGTCATCATGGGTGACACCATAAATTTAGGAGGGTCTATGGCCCTAAAGCTTTTGATGGACTAATGCCATATGGATGTTCTTCTAGGTGAAAAAATTAACTTTAACAGTTTTTTTTCTCTTTAGACTAAAAAAAAGAACTCATTTTTTAGAACCATCCTATGCAACTTATGTAAATTCTTGCCGACAAGTATGGTGGGGTGAGAACGAGAGAGTTTAATGCCTCCTTAAGGATTAGAGGTAAGGAGAATTAAAAAGAACATAGCACCACAATTGATAAGTATTGCTACTTATGAGCAATTCATGTAGAAGTGGAAACGTTTTTTTTTTTTTTTTTCTCTCTTTTATGTTTTGGTAAAGAGGATATATAGGGGATAAATTCCATTGAAAGAGAAGAAAAGAAAGTAGGACAACAAGACTAGCCACCAAAATACAACTAAGAGGGAGTATCAAAATGAACCTCACCCAATAACAAATCATAAGTCTTACTAGCACGCAATCACGTACAATCCTATTAAGAGTCCTAGACATATGAAAAAAGTCAACTAATCCACAATCCAAACTACCAGAAAATGATGGGTGCAGCAGACCAGTTTTGACAACCTTTTGGTGCCTGCATCACCTCTAGCAAATAAGAAACAAAATGAACTAATGAGAAGCCCTATCGTCTGGTGAAACATGTGCCTGAGACAATAGCCCTTTCCTCGACTCTTTTCACGGAAGAGACCTTTGCGCCATTCAAAAAAGCTAGAGAAAATGTATTGTCACCAACCAAATTGTGGACACATTTACCATTGGAGGCTCTAAAGGCAGTACACAAAAGACTAGCAACGAACACACCTGTTAAGCCTGGGTCTAATTATAAACAAAAACCTTTAAGAAGAAAATCATTTTCAACAAATAAAGAAATAAAAAATAATATCTAAACTGGTTTTTTAATTCCAAAGGATGGATTTGCTGAAGATAGGGGTGAATAAATAAAGCTAAAGCTAAAGAGAAAACAACAACATTCAAAGTATGTATTGAAAAGGCAAAGAAACTGAAAGCATGACAAATCCAAAAATGAAGCTAAAATTATATAAAAACATAGAAGGTAAAAGAAAATAACAACATATACAAAAAGAAATGATACCAATATATGGTGTGATAAAAAAGGGAAGATTCTAAAAGACTAAACAAATTGCACCACAAAAAAAATATATATATATATATATATATATATAAGAAAAACATTTTGTTTTGTGAAAAACTTGTTAGGAATTTTGTGTATTGCAATTTGATGGATGCATTATCATTTTAGCATCATTCGAATTTTCACACTTACATTGATTTAGAAAATCTTGAAATCTTGATTTACTCATGCATTGTTTTAAATTTTGTAAATCATATGTTTTAATGCATGTTTTGATTGGATGCATTTTAATTTGAAAAGAAGTTTTATGAATCAAGTTAGCCTATGTTTTAAATCTTTCAAATCATTTTAGGCTTTTATGTTTCATGATTTTAAAAGCACTTAGATTGAATTAAAATCATGTTTCCAAGCCTGATTTAATGGCCCAAAGACCCCATAAGAAAATTACATTTTAATATGCATTTTTGGGGAATTTGGTCCCTAGGCCCGGGTCGACCTGCAGTGTGCTCGGTCGACCGAGCCCATGGACCTGATCGACCGCACACACTGCGGGTCGACCGGGCAAAGAGTCGTTACGCTTCTTTTCAAACGGTCAGATTTTTTATCGTTAAGGCCGGATCGACCGGGCAAGCTACCAGGTCGACCGGGGACACGCCAGAACTCACTTTTTGGGTATAAATAGAAGCTCATTTCTAAAGAAATTTTGAGGAACATAGAGGCCCTCCTTGAGATGTTTTGAAGCCAATCAAAGGGGAACGAGCTAAGGATGGATAAGGGACATTTGGAAAGCTAAAGCTTGGTTTCATTGAGTTAAATCACTAAGTAAGCTTTACTTTTCTTAATCATATGTTTTCATGGTTTGTTTTAAATATTGGTAAATCTTTTCTAGCATGATAAACTATGATTTGTTGTATCCTTAACATGTATATGTTTTGAATTGATTTATTGTTTTGGCTACAACACCTTGATTCAAACCAAGTAGTAATTAAATTGGTATATCTAAGTAAATCATGTTTTTGTAAACATCTTTGAAATTATATGTAAATATGATTCTTATACTTGGTTGAATCTTTGGTTGTTGTTTTTCATCATAAGAAAATCACTTTCAAATCTATCTTATGTTTTGAATTCAACAACTTCACAAATCATATGTACTTTTGTTTTAAAGTTTCACAACTTGCTTAGCTTTGATAGGTATATTTTCAAGTTGTATTTTAAGTACATGTAATTTGTCCCTTGATTTCAATCAAATCTATTTTTGTGTTTTACACTTTCAAATGCTTTAAGCATACATATATTAAGCTTCATTGTTAATTTGATTGAAATCCTTATGCATCACATGTTTTGTTCTTAAACTTTCACAACCTTCTTGAACTAGATAGGTAAATCTTTTACAAGTTATTTTTAACATGTGATTAGCATTCTTTCGTCAATCATAAATGTTTTTATGAGCTAAAACTTTTAAAAGCCTTTGGCATACATTTATGAGATTTAATTTTTAAATTGATTGAGGACATCATACATATACATTGTGCATTCATCTTTGCATTCATAGTTAGTGTGTGTGTGTGTGTGTGTGTGTGTGTGTGTGTGTGTGTGTGTGTGTGTGTGTGTGTGAATTAGATTTTCACTTGCATATCTGCCTATTTAAGAGGCAATTGTATTGAGCTTAAATTGTATTTCCATCAAGTGTATTCTAGACACTACTTAGAGAGATAACCAACATTTTGGTTGTAGAGGTTATTGCTTAGCCTAAGAAAAGCATAGTGTAAGAGGTTATTGCTTAGCCTTGGAAAGCATATTGTAAAGGTTATTGCTTAGCCTATTAAAAAGCATAAATAGTGGAAATTCGGTTGGGTGTTGGATCACAAGCCGGTAGTGGATGTAGGCATTGAGGCCGAACCACTATAAATTAATCATTGTGTTATGGTGAATGCTTTGTGATGATTGTTTTTGTTATCTTCCGCACTTTAGTTCTATATCATCACGTGTGCCTATTGATTTTAAAGAAGTTAGAATTTGGCATAATTGGTCACTTATTAGAAGCTCACCCTATTCACCCCCCTTTAGGGTTCGGATCCATGGACTTACAAGTGGTATCAGAGCGAGGTTACTTCATTTTAGGGCTTAACAACCCGGAGTTGATCCTTATCTGGATTAGAACCCTAATGTTGTGTTTTACTGCATATCTTTAAAATGATTTCCACTATGATCGAAATTGATTTTTTCCTTCCTAGCTCTTTATTTCCCCAACGAATCTTTTCACCGCTCTAAAAACTTTTTTGAGTTAAATCTCCAAGAGTTGGTGGGACTTCAAAGTGAACGCTCAAGGACAACCTTTTCAAGACTTTAGGTGAATCTTCAAAGGTAGATATTTAGACTATCTTTAAGGCCTTGAACCTCTCTAGATCAACCTATTCTTTTTAGTTATATCTTGTTGTTGGTCTTGTTACATTTGCATTTTGTTTCTATATAGTCACATCTCTTAAAATGCAATGTTTCTTTGTGATCATTTGATTTTGTCTTCATGTTATATCTCATGGTTTTCAAAATCCATTGATTGCAATATTATCATGATAGATTTGTATTTTGATCATATAGTTATATTCTTTTATGCAATTTATCTTATTCATCACAATGCTCATTAGTTATATCATTAAAAGTGATGAATATCCATTTATGTTGCTTGATGGAATTTTATGTTTGTCACATCCTTGCTCTTAATTATGTTTTCAAATTCAATTGGTTTCAATTGGTATAATTTTCGATTGTTGTAATATCCAATTGATGTCATATCTTGAGAATGTGATAGACCATGTACATTGGATTGAACTTAATAGTTATATATTTTTGTTCCATGTTACATTCCATTAGCATCATAATTTTTCATATTTGTCACCTCTCTTGCTCATATAGGTAAATCTCATGACCACCATGTTTATGTGATCATAACATTGGTTGGTTAATAGTTGAGGTTGGCTATATGTTTGAATTTCATTTCACTCATCTTGTACTTGATAGTCATATTTAAAGATTGGTTGAAATGATTTCAAATCTTTCATAGCATATGATTTTCATAGTTATATTGATTGATGCTATGTTTAGTAAATCCCATAACATCATGGATAGGTCTAATTTGGATTTTTCCTAATAGTTATATTCTTTTTAACTCCATTTTAGAGTATTGATTTTATAATCATATCCTTGAATCTCAATTGGTATTCTTTATTCCAATTGGTATCCATGATCGCTTTTCTCCATGGCCTTGCTCTTTATATTGGCAATTTGATCATTTTGAGCTCATAGTTATATGTGTCTAATTCTTTCCTTGAAGTTTTTCCTCAATTGGTAAAACCATCTTCTTCTTGCTCCAAATAGTTAAATATTTGTCAAAAGTTTGACAAAAGAAGAGAATGGATTGAGGGGGAGTGTAAACCTTCATAGAAAGTATTAGTTTTGATCAAATTGGCCTTTGTATTGGCTTTGAACCCTTAGAGACTTCTAACCATACATGATGGCCTGTTATGTATTTCATTTTCGTTTTCTTTTGTTAACAGGTGCTACTAAAATGTATTTTCATTATTTCATGTGTGTAGGTACCTTTGCAATTTAATGTCAAAGGGGGAGAGAGCAATCAAGTTGTCTCAAGAGGGAGAGTATGTTCATACATCCTAAGGGGAGATATTGTATGATCTTCTACAAGAGGAGAGAATGCATATCTTGCCAAAAGGAGAGAGTGAATGGTCAAAGGGGGAGAGTGAAAGAAGAGAAAGCTTGGGAGCTAAAAGAAGATGCTTGGCCAATGAAAGAGAGATGAAAAGAAAACTTGAAGAATGATCAAGCTCCAAGCATCAAGAAGATTGAAGAAAAAGAACTAGAGCCCAAGCAAGAGCATCCAAGAGATTTCAAGACTTGTCCAGCTTAGGGGGAGCTGAAGACTTAGTGTGTAAAATTCGGTGTTGAGTAAGGTTTGCCATCAAATTGCAAAGGGGGAGATTGTTAGGAATTTTGTGTATTGCAATTTGATGGATGCATTATCATTTTAGCATCATTCGAATTTTCACACTTGCATTGATTTAGAAAATCTTGAAATCTTGATTTATTCATGCATTGTTTTAAATCTTGTAAATCATATGTTTCATGCATATTTTGATTGGATGCATTTTAATTTGAAAAGAAGTTTTATGAATCAAGCTAGCCTATATTTTAAATCTTTCAAATCATTTTAGGCTTTTATGTTTCATGATTTTAAAAGCACTTAGATTGAATTAAAATCATGTTTCCAAGCCTGATTTAATGGCCCAAAGATCCCATAAGAAAATTACCTTTTAATATGCATTTTTGGGGAATTTGGTCCCTGGGCTCGAGTCGACCTGCAGTGTGCTCAGTCGACCGAGCCCATGGACCCGGTCGACCGCGCACACTGCGGGTCGACCGGACAAAGAGCCGTTACGCTTCTTTTCAAACGGTCAGATTTTTTATCGTTAAGGCCGGGTCGACCGGGCAAGCTACCAGGTCGACCGGGGACACGCCAGAACCCACTTTTTGGGTATAAATAGAAGCTCATTTCTAAAGAAATTTTGAGGAACATAGAGGCCCTCCTTGAGATGTTTTGAGGCCAATCAAAGGGGAACGAGCTAAGGATGGATAAGGGACATTTGGAAAGCTAAAGCTTGGTTTCATTGAGTTAAATCACTAAGTAAGCTTTACTTTTCTTAATCATATGTTTTCATGGTTTGTTTTAAATATTGGTAAATCTTTTCTAGCATGATAAACTATGATTTGTTGTATCCTTAACATGTATATGTTTTGAATTGATTTATTGTTTTGGCTACAACACCTTGATTCAAACCAAGTAGTAATTAAATTGGTATATCTAAGTAAATCATGTTTTTGTAAACATCTTTGAAATTATATGTAAACATGATTCCTATACTTGGTTGAATCTTTGGTTGTTGTTTTTCATCATAAGAAAATCACTTTCAAATCTATCTTATGTTTTGAATTCAATAACTTCACAAATCATATGTACTTTTGTTTTAAAGTTTCACAACTTGCTTAGCTTTGATAGGTATATCATTTTCAAGTTGTATTTTAAGTACATGTAATTTGTCCCTTGATTTCAATTAAATCTATTTTTGTGTTTTACACTTTCAAATGCTTTAAGCATACATATATTAAGCTTCATTGTTAATTTGATTGAAATCCTTATGCATCACATGTTTTGTTCTTAAACTTTCACAACTTGCTTGAACTAGATAGGTAAATCTTTTACAAGTTGTTTTTAACATGTGATTAGCATTCTTTCGTCAATCATAAATGTTTTTATGAGCTAAAACTTTTAAAAGCCTTTGGCATACATTTATGAGATTTAATTTTCAAATTGATTGAGGACATCATACATATACATTGTGCATTCATCTTTGCATTCATAGTGTGTGTGTGTGTGTGTGTGTGTGTGTGTGTGTGTGTGTGTGTGTGTGAATTAGATTTTTACTTTCATATCCGCCTATTTAAGAGGCAATTGTATTGAGCTTAAACTGTATCTCCATCAAGTGTATTCTAGACACTACTTAGAGAGATAACCAACCTTTTGGTTGTAGAGGTTATTGCTTAACCTAAGAAAAGCATAGTGTAAGAGGTTATTGCTAAGCCTTGGAAAGCATATTGTAAATGTTATTGCTTAACTTATTGAAAAGCATAAATAGTGGAAATCCGGTGGGGTGTTGGATCACAAGCCGGTAGTGGATGTAGGCATTGAGGCCGAACCACTATATATCATTGTGTTATGGTGAATGCTTTGTGATGATTGTTTTTGTTATCTTCCGCACTTTAGTTCCATATCATCACTTGTGACTAATTGATTTTAAAGAAGTTAGAATTTGGCATTATTGATCACTTATTAGAAGCTCACCCTATTCACCCACCCTCTAGGGTTCGGATCTATGGACTTACAAAACTTATTTAGAAAAAGTATATATTCTCGATGAAATATAACAAAAAAAATCCAAAAAGAGAAGATTTAAGCTACTCATAAGATAAGATAAAAAGAAAATATATTTCTTGATGGATAGAGGACATGTTTTGGATTTGCATTATCTATATTGCATTATTAAGGGCAAATCCTAGGCTAGATTACACCATTAAATACTACATAATCCTTAAAATTAACATTTGTCTTACAGCTTAATAGAATAAGCCTCACCAAATCAAAGTCACAAATAAACCAAACTAAAAGTAAAGCTAAGGCTATACTTAATTTAAAGGCCAAATATTGCAAGGCTCCCCTTTCAGCGGAGCAGTGAATATCGAAATAGTTCAGTTTTCCACCAATATTTCAATGTCAAGATCCCCCTCTAAACTTTATAAGTTCATTTGTTTCATGTAATTAAACCCCTAGGAACTCTACATAATTTATTTCAAAACGTGGATAAAATTGAAAAAATGAAGGTTTTTTTTAACGGTAACAAAAACTTTCATTGAAGGAGAAAGAAAATACAAAAAGAGAAAAAAGGGAGGTACAAAAGGATTGTACCCCATCTAACACAAATTACATAATCACACCCTCACAAGGAGACACCCTCTCAACCCCTTGTTTAGCCAAAGCATTGGCAAGAGAGTTGGCCGATCATAATTTGTGACGGAAAACCACGGAAAAAGATGTCGACAACACCCGGATCTCATTAAAAAGGAATTGAAGTTTCCAATGGTTGATCTTTCTATTAGACACCCAAGCAATTGCATTAGAAGAGTCACTCTCCACAATAAGGGCACCGTGAAAATATCTCTTAAAGCAACGGAGAGCTTCTAAAATAACTAGCACCTCCACTTCATTGGAATCACATACGCCAACATTCTTTAAAAACATAAAAAGGACCTCACCATTGCTATTGCGAAGAACACCCCCAATACCTGCTGGGCCTGGTTTACATCTCGCCGCACCATCGACTTTGAACTTAAGTGAATCAAGTGGGGGAGGAGACCAAAAAATTGACATCCTCTCCTTTGCTGGTCCGCACCCCATGCAAGCTTCCCAGTTAACAATAACATTATTAAGAGAGAAGTTAGAAAACTCTTTTTTCGTCAAAGCCCACTCCACAACTATAATGGTGATTTTAAAAATTAACTCCTCTACCGAAGAAGAGGTAGATTTGAAAATTCTATTATTTCTTTCCCTCCAAATGGACCATAAGATGGCATACAGAAGCATCCTCCAAAGAATACGACCGCAACCAAAGAATCTATCTCCCCTCCACGACTCTACCACCTTCGCAATTTTTTTTGGACCGCACCAAGAGACGCCGCATCTACCAAAGAAATGACACCAAATACTTGTCGCAACCTCACAATGAAGAAAAAGGTGGTCAATAGATTCCTCCTCTTTGCAACACATCACACAAGTATCTGAGATGACACTCGACATCAACCCTCTTCTTTTTAAATTATCTGCCATGGAGATCTTTGCTGCAATTGCTAACCAACAAAAAGCTTCCACCCGGGGAGGAACCATCCCCTACCAAACTAGGGAGGAAGAAGCTCTAGAGGGTTGGCTACCCTCCAGAGCTAAGTAAAAAGCTTTCGCCGAAAATTCTCCAGAAACCGAGGGCTTCCAAACTCGAGAATCATTAGACTTCATGCACAAGAATACATGTGTAAGAAAACTTAATAACTCCTCATATTGAACCTCCTCGGACAAACGAAGACGTCTCCTGAAAGACACACCCCACAATGTACACCCCTCCCTCACCTCAAATCACTCACAAACAGCAGACTCATTGTTGAACACCACCCTAAAGACCCTAGGAAACAAATCACATAATGGTCCTCTCCCAACCAATCATCCAACCAAAACCTAACATCCCTCCCATTCCCCACCACAAAACCCACCCCTTTAGCTAGGACATTCCCCCACTCAGAAGAAGCATCTCCAACAGACATAATAGCACCCCACAAACCTAACCTACGAGATCTTGAGCCGGGATTGGGCCACCACCCCCATTTGTCCTCACCGTACTTCGCAACAATGACTCTCCTCCAAAGAGCTTCCCTTTCCTCCACAAACCTCCACCACCATTTAGCCAAGAAAGCCACATTCTTTTTCTCCAAACTACCAAGACCCAAGCCCCCACTCCATTTTGGTTTAATCACTTCACTCCACTTCAGGAGATGTAGTTTCTTCCGGTCCCCCTGACCCTCCCATAAAAACTTTCGGCGAATACGGTCCACCCTTTCCACCACTGCCTTCGGCATCTTAAATAGCAACATATAATATACTGGGAGATTAGACAAAGAAGCTTTAATCAAAGTGATTCTTCCACCCAAAGATATTCCGTAATGACAATTTCTTCTCAAGCTTGTCAATAATTGGATCCCAAAGAGCCTTAGATCTCGGTTTTGCCCCAATCGGAAGACCAAGATACACAAAAGGAAGCCTCCCTGATTTGTAGCCAATCATAGCAGCCAAAGACTGGATGGTTTCCTCAATACAGCCAATCCCAACCGGCGTACTTTTGGCAAATTAACCTTCAGCCCCAAGACTAATTGAAAACACTGCAAGATTCTTTTTAGAGCCAAAATCTCTTCCCTCTTACTCGAACTAAAAAGAATGGTGTCATCTACAAACTAAAGGTGAGAAATCGCCTCTCCATTCCGAGTAGCTTTAAAACCATTAATCACTCCCATCTCTTTAGCTCGTGTAAGAAGTAAGTTCAAAGCCTCCACTACAATTGTAAACAGAAAGGGTGAGAGAGGATCCCCTTATCGAATTCCTCTAGATGCATTGAACAACTTGGACAGAGAAGCATTAACCAGCATAGAGAAAGAAGTAGTGGAGATGCACTCCTCATCCATCCATGCCAAGTCTCTCTAAAACCAAATCCGAGCAACATGTAATCAACAAAGTCCCAATCCACGTGATCATAGGCTTTCTCTAAGTCAATCTTAAAAATAACCCCCTCCTCCTTAGACCTCTTTCTTAAGTCAATAAGTTCATTAGCAACCAAGACTCCATCAAGAATCTGCCTTTTTGCTACAAATGCCCCTTGCAATGGACTGATAATAAGAGGTAGAACCCTTTTCAAACGGTTCGCCAAAATCTTAGCCAATAACTTATACAAACACCCAACGAGACTAATAGGTCTATAGTCATGTAAGCTCATTGTATTAGGGACCTTAGGGATAAGAGTTATAAAAGTTGCATTCATCTCCTAATTAATTATGCCCCTTCTATGAAACTCAGAAAGCAAATTACCAAATTCCTGTTTTAGAAAATCCCAGCCAGGTTTGATAAAAGAGAAATTAAAACCATTAGGACCCGTGGCCTTATCCCCTTCGCAATCCTCTAAGGCTCTAGAGACCTCCTCTTCTTCAAACTCTCTTTCCAACCAAATTTGAACATGCTCTGGATTCGAGGGAAATGAGATACCATCAAGGTTTAGTCTACCAACATTATCACTCTTATACAAGTTTTCAAAAAAATGAGCCACCTTGATCGGACCCCAAGTATAGGGTGCAATTGTAGTAATAATCTGGTGAGTCCAGGTCGATCCACAGGGAGCAATGCTTTTTAAGAAACTTTCCAACTTTAACCTATCCTAATTAAATGCTAAATCTGACCTAATAAAGAAACTAATTAAATTACAAGAAAATTCCTAAAAACTGAGAATTAAAAAAATATAACTTTCCAAATAAAAAAAACTAAACCTAAACTAAGTAAAGAAACCTAATTTATTCAATCCTATTCTAACTATAACCTGCAAAAGTAACAAACTCATTAAAACAACCAATTTAATACAAGATAAATGAAAACAAAATTTCCTAAATTGAATACTAATTACCAAAAGTACTTTTTATGCAAATATGAATGATCTATAATACCCTAAATGCTAACAATGCAATTTTATGCAAGTTTCTAAAAATCTGATGCATGCTGTAAAAATTCTAAGTATGGAAACTCTTGCACAAGCCAAATTTCTCTGGACTGTACGACTCATCTAAGATGATATGAACCTAAATCTAATGGCTGGAATCAATACTCTGATAATGCATGAACACAACAAAAAACGAAGAATGGAAAAAGGACTTAAAACGAAAAAGATATGATCTTCTAAAGATGCCTAATTGAACTATTTTTCTGCTGAAATTTGAACGCAGGCTTACCAACTACCCCTGTTTGAGCCTCTGGTTGACACGGTTCCCGAGATTATTTTTGACTGAAATTCTGGGGTTTCAAAGTCCAATTATCATACTTTAAATCTGCTATTTTTCAGACCAAAACCTCAATGTTTAACTGGTTTTCAAATCACGTACTTTTGTAACCCAGTTGGGTCAATTCTGCTAAAACTGTGCAGATTTTTTCACTATTCTTCTACCAAGTCCGAATTTAATCTTTCTAATCAGTTGATAATCTTGTGATTTCAGCAACAAAAACCTATCCTAATGCAACTTCTAAATATGAAGTATCTAAAAACACTTTCCAACCATAGATTATGCAATTAATAAAAATCGAAAGTTTCTACAAAACATAGAAAGATGCAAATTGGGTTTTTTAAATCTAGAATTTGTAAATGAAAAAATAATCAGAATATTAACATAAAATAAAAATAAAAGGGCGGAAAAATAAAAAGAGGAAAAGTAGTACCAAAAATCTAGAAACTAGACAATCTTACAAGTATTGACAATGCGATGATGATGCAGTCCTCTCTTCTCAGAGTAGGAAAAATTTATGCAAGTGATTATTTAATGTCTCTCGACTTTTAATCCATTTAATTTATTTTCAAATTCCTAGATCTAATCATGTGAAATATCGTCTCCAATCAAAACACATAAAAGAATTAGAAAAAAGAAAATTAAATCACTTACATAGAGAATACGCAGAATCAATGCAAATAATGTCTTTATTCCTTGATCTTGAAGTACAAAAAATTAAGATTCTTCTCTCCTTATCATTCTCTCAACATGATCTCTCAACCTATGTCTAAAGAATTAGAAGGGAAAAGAAGAAGAAAGGGATTAGAGAGAGAGAGTGGATGGGAGTGGAATGGAATGGAGAGAGAGAAAATCTCCAAAGTTGCTACCCAAGAGTTATGGACGTCCAACCCTCTTGTTGGCTCTCTTTTTATAATCTTTCATATTCCTTGTTTGGTAAGACTCCTTTTCCATCTTGGCTTGAACTCCAAGCAACCCTCCTATCTTGGCAACTTTTCTTGCTAATGATAAAGTCTTGTGGTCCCATTCTTTCCATCTTTGGACTCCTCAAAAGGTCTTTAAGATTGCACATGAGAAGGATTCCAAAAAAATTCAGATTGTGTGCCTAAATTTGTGCTCCCATATGTGGGACATCCAAGACTTGTGGACCCCACTAGTGGACCTCCAATACAACTTGGTTTCTCCTCTTTGGAAAGACTTTTAAATTTTAGAGATCTCCTTGCCTTATTAGATTTCTTGATACACACAACTTCCTTGTTTAATTCCAAGAATATCTCTAAAATTTGCATGATGATGTAGAAGGAAGAAACTTTCCAAATATTGAGATTTCTTGCAATTCCCGCCTAAAACTGTAGCAGACAACTTCCTGAGGTCATATCTCCCTCAATATAGCTCTGATTTACGTAATCTTGGGCTCCATGGATATCTACTCGAAAAGAGCTTTCCAACAGTGGCTAGATTGTACCGATCCGACACTTGGTTTGAGAGTTATGACCGTTTTAAGTTGCTACCCCTGAAAAATCCGGAAATAATTGTGCACAAATGGAAACTTCTATGTTGGCATGCAATGGGGTGTGTGGGCCCATGTTGGTCGTCCAAGGCATGCTTGGACTCTTTCCTTGCTTGCTTCTTTGACTCTTCTTTGACCTCTCTTCTCAAATTTCATCAATTTGGTCCCATACTGATTTCTCCTACAAATTGAAAGAAATAAATTAATTACATGTAAGAAAATAAACATGAATCATGCATGTGACCCTACATTCCTAATGATGCACCAAGATGACAAACTATCCAAAAATAGCACATGGTGCCAAAAATAGCAAGATTTGCATTGATGAAACCAAAAGCCTAATTTTTGGGGTGATAAATGTGATGAGAAAAACTTAATTTCACAAAAGTCATGCAATTCAATGAATTTTAACCTATTTTGACCATGTTTCCAAAAATAACCCCAAATACATGTAATCATGAAATTAAGTGCAAAATTTATGCAATTAAACCTAATTAAGTCCACAAATGCTAATGAAATGATGACCTAATGACCTAGTTTTGTGGACTTATCACACCTCATTCTTAATCTCCATAGGATTTTCAAGAAGTCTCCCACCACTCCTAATTCTCCCCAAAAAATTAACCCTACTCCTTATGGAAGCCATACGATGGAAGAACCTGGTATTCTTGTCACCTTCCTTGAGCCAAGAAACTTGAGATTTCTACCTCCATGAAGTTTCCTCCATATGATATAGTCCCCATATCCTCCTACCTGCATCTTGTCTCGTGGCCATTTCCTTTGCTGTTAACTCCCGACTCTCCCCTTTCTTATCAAGATTATCCACCACTCTAGATAAAGCTTCTCTAGACTCATCAATGCGACCAAAAACCTCTTTGTTCCACTTTTTTATAAAAGCTTTAAGATCAAAAAGTTTCTTATACATTCTGAATCCTGCATAGCCTATGACATGCACTTGGCTCCACCAAGAACGAGCTAATCCCAAAAAATCCTTGTTCTCTAGCCAACAATTAAGGCCTAGGCCCCCAGTCAATTGAATTGGAGCTCAATTTGATGGGACAATGGTCTAAAATTAGCCTCGGAAGCGCCTCCTGATTGACACCAGTATAATGCTCATCCTACTCCTTCGATAATAAAAACCTGTCGATCCTGCTCATGGCCAGCTTTTCTCGATTGTTGGGCCACATGAATCTCCTGAAAGGTATAGATCCAAAAATAACCATCAAATAATCTCACATCTAATGGAAAACACACAAGGGGGATGAAAAATGAATACCCAAACCCAGGTGTTCCATATACATTTCCAACCTATCTCCTCCACCCTTCACCTTTTAAATGGTCTTTTGCTGGAGACCATTTGATCATGAATTTCTACGAATCCAATTCCCTTTCACATAACAAATGCTCTCAATTACCAAAATAGATGCTTATGGCAAATAATGACAACTTTTGAGGAGAAATTACAATAAGGCTTTTGATGCTAATAAGCAAAGAAATTCCAACAGAGAAAAGAGAGATGCATCAATTGAGACAACCGAAGATAAAGAGAAACAAATTATGAAGTTGTATATTTTGATTCTATGAAATTGATTCCAACCTAAGTAATAATAGATAAATGTCCTAAGCTGCAGTTTGATACTTACTAGATAAGGTATAAGAAATGGATTTCAATTATACCCCATTCTGTATTGCTCCTACTTGTGCTCTTTGTAGATGATCCACTTGGCTACTTCCAAGATATTTCCCTTCAAAATCTACATTCAGATATTCATGCATGAATCATGAGTCATAACACATCTATTTTGTCAACATAAAAACACCAATTTCACCATTTCAAACACAATTGAACCTAGGGTCTACGTAAGCGTGCAAAGTGTGACAATTTTTCAATCCTTGTCTCATCCAAACAACCTTTTATTTTCACTTGGACAACCAAATCAATATTACCAATCTCGGTGCCCACATCAACAAATGAAGGCTTGAAGATACTATACAAATGACAATTTCACGATGCTGCTTTTATGGTTTTTGAAACTATTACTTTATGATCGATACATCAATTTTAACAGTGAATTTTGTGATTGCCTAAAACAGAGTTCAGTCGTGTAACAGCTTTAGTTCTAACGTCTTTTTGACCCGTGGGTATTCTTGGACATGAATATCACCTAAGGGCCTGTTTGAATGCACAAGAAAGCACAAGATTTTTTTTATTTTTAAGAAAATATTCTTACCCTCTCATTTGGAGGTGTTTGGATAGCTTAAGAATAAGAAGAGAATCTTCTATTTTCTAGCAAAAAGTGAGAGACTTTTATACTTCACGTAGACCCCGTAGGAAGTAAGTAATCTTTTAAGAATTCATTCTTGCGATTTGTGGGCCTTGAATGGCCAAGCAAAGGAATGGTGTTTTTAATGTCTCCCTTCCTCTCTTCCCCTCTTCTCTTTACCGTGCCCTAAATTGCTCTCCTCCTTCTCTCCTTCTTCTCATTCCGTCTCCCGTCTCCCTCTCCCAAGTCATGTTTATTCATCTCCATCTTCTCCACTTTGGCCCTCTTGTATTTAACTCTCCCATATCTCTCGCCCTTCACTCTCCCTCCCATCTGCTATTTTCTAGCACCTATCTTGCCATTTTCTTTGTCCTCACTCTTCTATTTCCTTCCCGATTTCCCTTATCCTCTTCACCTGTTCTTCTCTATTTTTGTTAACCTTTTCCATGCCACCTTGTCATTACTACAGTGGGGCTTAGTAAGGAGGCTTCACTTTCAATTAGATTTTATTAACTGGAATTTTTATTATTAAAAGGGTTGAAATTTGTGGGTATTGGTTGCAACCTATAGGGTTGAGTTGAGATTTTATTTACTGAGTTTATATATTTATTAATTCATTATCAAAATGAATGAATATAAGGTCTTCTATTTTCCAATCAAGTGGGATATGAACTTAGGGTAAAAAGTAAATAATTATGATTTTGTACAAAGAAAGTAAAGTAAAATCCATGGCATCAATCACCTAAAGAGGAGATCTAAATCTATATTATTTTCAATTGTTCTGTTAAAGAAGAAGGCTACCCCACATCAATTTATATTTTATTTTTATGTCCATTTGATAGTTTCGTTAGTGCAACATATATATGTTAACTGAAAAGTGATCTCCATGATAGTAGGTCATGAAAACAACTTATATGATTCTATGACTATAATATCATATTGGGCCAATAAAATGTAGGGTGCAAATGCGAATATGATGTGGAATGAATATAGCATTCACATTGAAAGGCTATGAGATTCACATTACTTTTTTAACTTTTTGTGAAGTTGTAAAATATTTCAAGTTCCTTTTAGGCAAAATCCTAGAATTATATGTCAGTATTTGTTTGATTTAAGACTATAATATATAGTGATTTCATCATATATTATAATCTGCAGCAAAACGCCAAACATCTTAGTTTTAAATCAAGTGAATTCTTCAGAAATTGTCAAACAACAATAATAATGTTATGTTATAATATTGTAATATTTCGTTCTGCATTATTTTATTCTATCGATATTTAAATCTATAAATATTTTCATCTGCTCGCATCCAAACGGGCCTCAAGAGCTTTACATAAAATAAAATAAATCAGTCGAGCTTTTAATCATCTATAAGGAAATTGAGTGTTGGAAAATTCATTGGGATATGGACAAAACATGGATTCATGATTTAGTCTTGTATTTTATAGATGGGCTGCCCAGTTCGAAGAATTGAAGAAAATCAAGGTTGCAGAAAATTGCACTAGGCGGCCGAGTGCCTGGTCACACCAACGCGATCGAGCGCATCCTTTGCAGAAGCTCGTGCGCTCAAACTTGCTTCTTTCCCATTCAAGCCGGATACATAAGATGCGCAGAAGTTTAAAATATTTGGGTGTTTACTTCACGCGCTCGAGCGGCCGTCGACCCGCGCTTGAGTGTATGATGCGGGATTTCAGATTTTTATTTGGAAACTCCTTCCTATTTGTTTTCGAAACCTTCCAAAACTCTTATGGATTGTAACTCTCGAACCAAGCCTTATAAAAAAAACCATCTTCTCTCAAACTTATTATGACTCTCTCCCATTCTAAACTCTAGGATCTTTTTGAGAGATTCCTTGTCTTCTCCAAAGCATCCATTGTTGTAGCTTCCTGGTCCATTAGAGGGGCTGCTTCCACAAGTATGTGAGACAGTGGGCTCTCCTCACTTTATTATGTTATTAGATACGTGCATAATTGATATGCTATAGTGAAAAAAATGAGATTTATTTGCGTTCTCTTTTTTTTTCTTTTCTTTATTTTTTATTCTCATGTGCCCTTAATTGTGGGCCCTTAATTCATAACTCAAACGGTTCATCATCTCCAGAAAGCTCAAACATAGCCAGGGGTTTCAAATTCCAGCCTTAAATCATCGCGGATTTTGATATCTCTGTGAAAAAAATACAGACCCTAAAAGTTAATTTTTCTTATTCCTGAAGCTAGTTTAGGTCTTAATTATTTGTGGATTATAAGAAATTTGTGAAGAATATAGAACCTTTGGATGAGTGTAGATGGAAAGATAACGCAATGTTTGCCAAACATGGGATTCTATAATTCCTACCCTAAAAAATCCTAGAGGACATTCAGGCACTTAAGGGCGGTCGAAACTGGTATATTATACCCATCGTTTCGGTATTTTGGATAAAGTCAAATATTGTGGATCTTAGTTGAGTTCTTTCATGCGGTTAGGACTCTTAATAGGATTCCGCATGACTGTGCTAGTAGGTATTACGATTTGTTGTTGGATAAGGTTCTTTTTGATGCTCCCTCTTATTTGTGTTTTGGGGTTAATTTTGTTGTTCAGCTTTCTTTTTCTTCCTTTTAATGGAATTTATCTTCTTTACTAAGAAAAAAAAAATAAAAATTGGAACTTTCTATTCAAAAGTACAACAGGAAGGACCAAACAATGATTTATATGAAGAATTCACCATATACATATAAGCAACTGAGGCTATGATGAGAACACTTAAAATCAGTAATATATATATATATATATATATATAATGGAAATATTCAAGTGAGAACAAGTTCTCACCTATTATATGAGAACTTTTTTGCAATGCCTAATTTTCTGAATAGACTGAACTATTGGATGGAGGGTTGAATATTTTTTTTTAATATGAAGCCATTAAACTTGTGAGCATGGATAAAGGGGTTAAAGGCATGGGTTTGGGGTCAAACTTGATACTTGGGGTGGTCTCACATAGAACTTTCCATCCCACCTAGTCCCATCCCCAAATGTGTTCCCCACAAAAAAGTTCTTATATAATATGTGAGAATTAGTTCTCAGCTGAATATTACCGTATATATAAGGTAACTTCTCAATAAAATAATGCATTGGATGGTTCTGAAGAAATTTTGCAAGGTATTTTAGATTATGTATCGTGTATGTTCGATCCCTTTGCTTTGCTCATTTAAAGTTGATTGCTGCCATATTTGAAATAATGCAAAATATTCAATCTACCCACAAGCTTTTAAAAAGCTTGAAAAGTCTTCATTAATAAAAATCAGTAGGCACTGTGGTGGAACTTTTATTAGGGGGATTAAATGCCTAGTCGCTAGACTCTTAGACAAAGTAATGACTAAATTATTAATCTACACTTAACAATAGACAAAGTAATGACTAAATTATTAATCTATACTTAACAATATTTTTCTAACTATGCTAGGTTGGCAATAGAATTTGACTATCGGTGGGGAATATATAGAAGGCATGATTGTGTTGGTGGACTATTTACTTAACAATAATGTTGTACCTTTGCTAGGTTGCCGATAGAATTTGGCATTGGTGGGTAGGTGTATTCATGGGCCGGGTTCAGACACATCCAGTGCAGCCCAACTTTTGGCCAAATGTCGGGCCTAAGCCTGCCCAATTAGTCAATTGGTGGGCCGAACTTGGATTTTTTTAGAAGCTGTTGCGTGGGCTGTCTAGCCATTGTTTAGACATATTATCATTAACTGAAAAGCACGCCTTGTTCAGGTAGGGCCGCTGGGCTCTAAGCTTTCTATCACTTAATCAGCTGTATATTAAATCAGTCAAATTTACATATCCAAGCCCGGCCCAAAGTCGGCTTGGACCTAATCAAGCTCAGGCTGGCCCATCCAATGATCACCCCTGTTGGTGGGGCTTGGGAAACATTAGAGGGAGTAACGTGTTGGTGGACTTTCCCATCAACCCAAAAGAAAAGGTCGTCGCTCGCATGAGGGGGCGGAACTAGGAACTTTTTCTTTGTAGGGTAATTGTGAATGTCTCAAAAAACTATAATAAGGATTTTGTGAAAATATGTAAATTTATTAAAAATTAATGAAATTAGATGAATATTCTCATAGTCAACTGAAGGCTTATTTAAAAAGTCAAGAGTAAAATTATTGTAAAAAAAAATTACAAATTTTCATCAATTTTATGGCAATGAAGATGATGAAACAAAAGAAACAATATAAAAAGATCAAAAGATAATTATTACTAATAAAAGTATTAGTTTTGAGTAAAAGTAAAGGTGTGATGGGATAGGTACATGAAGATGAATATGAGAGAAAACTGGAGTCACAGAAATGATATAGTGGGGAAGTGAGAAAAACTCGGAGACCGTTGAGAGAATTAAGAGAGAAGTATTTGTTGGGTAATGGAAAGTATATAATTGGTGAGTTCGGATTCCGTGTTTCGTAGAAAAAAGGGAGATGCTATTTCATCCAATCCACAATCCCCAACTATATAAAATCTTATACCCAACTGATGAACCTTCTCAATGGCTTTTATGGAATTCAAAAATTAGAGTTAGCGATTATTGATTGGATGAAACAGTATCTTTCCGTTTCTACAAAACAGAGGATCCGGACTCATAACAGGCCCAACACCCATGGTTGTGTGGTGTTAGCACATGACTCGAGATCTATCTCTAGTGCTTCTACTTGAAAGTATTACTCTGAGCCAGTAGGCCAAGAAAAAGAAAAAAAAGATAAATATAACAAATAGATAATTGTCAAAGGGAAGTCTCAAATTGGGTTTGTTTGTCGGCAAATGTTGAGTAGTGGTTCTTTTCTTGTATCAGATCAGATCAAGGGTGAAAAATTATTTTTCTTACATGGATTCAAATCCTACACAGCTACTTATCCCTCATATATATATATATATATATATATATATATATATAGGAGATGCTCCTAAGAGAAATATCTCTCACTATATATATATATATATATATATATACCCCATAAGTTTATGTAATGAATAGAATGAAACATGAAAATTGAAATGGTGTATTTTCATAGAAATCCATTTATATTGCTCTACTTGCACATTCAAAAAAGACTTTAATTCGGGAAATGTGTGGCTCTAATCTCGCGTCCAATAGATGTTGTCAATGAGCCTTTGAATCAGAAAATGGTCATTTCCATAGATTTCCATGCACTCCCCAGTTTCAACTAGTGAAACAGCAAATCCATTTATAGACCACTATAATTATGTTAGCCTTTGTTCCAGTGATCTCTTGTTGGCTGATTTAATGGGTTCTGCTCAAATCAAAGAAACAGGCATAAGATTAAATATTCTGTTTTCCTAAAACTAGCACAAAAAGATCATATAATTGCAACTTAAAATTTTTTATGACCTACTTGTAACTCAATTCAATTAGGGATAGATCCCATTCCAGTTACAACCAACCCTTGCCTTCAATATCAGTAGACAAAGGAAGCACTGCTCATTCATAATCATAATAAAAGTAGTAAACGAAATAAAGAGAAGGGAATTGAGTTCTCATTGATTGCTACAAAATAGGGCAAAGATGGGCAATAATTTGTTGTGTTTTCACTCTGACGGACCTTTGAAGTGCTATTTGCTGCTATTTAAACTAGCATAAGGTGTGGGTTTGCTCCCACATGGATTTAGCAGACAGGGATTAGTCCTGTTGGTTTCAATATATACCTCAAAGATACCCACGTCATAAAACAAAGCAAAAATGAATTAAGTAACTTGAAAAACTTGAGTTTAAAGCTAAAGAAAATCCTACTTCATGTAGGGTAAAATCTATTATTAAGTCAAATTTTATTTTTTAGAAAATAATTAGACTCTAAAAGTAAAAATCCTTTTTTATGAATCAAAATCTTAATTAAAAATAAGAATGCTAGTTTATTTTCTCATTTAAGTATCTTCAGGCCAAATGATATTTTTGTAGAAAAAACGTGTAAGATACAACGTACATTTTGGAAGGCGTGATTTAAAGTTTAATTGTTGAATTAATCACTAAACCAACCTCTTAATTTTCTCACTTTATTGAGGATCCAAATGATGGAAAGATTTTATTTAGGTTCTACTTTAGGGTTTAATTGTTAATTTTGATTGACGGTTTGATCTCGTGATTTTGATTTGAGTTTTTATTAAAATAGAAGCAATTTTGGTCCTAAAAACTATTTAATAGACATAAAAAATTCATAAATCTAAAGAAAATAGACTTGTGATTCATTAAAGTAAAATAGGACCGTTGATGTCAAATATTATGATCATAAATAACAAATGAAATATCATGATTTTGAAAATTTAAAATTTCAGAATAGAATAATTCAGGATCATTACAAAAATAAAAAATCAAATCTAGAATCCCCAAGAGATCAGTACCATGATTTCACATCTTAATGTTCAGTGGGCCCTTCATTGGAGTCCTAATGATTTCAAGTCAAAAATCAATTCTAAAAAATAAAAAAACGAATTGTTCTTATCATATTAAAATTATGTATTCCATCTATATCTGAAATCGAACTATGAACATTGTATTCATAGATGTCTCACATTTATTCGAATTATAATTCTAGATGGTTCACTCATGAGATTATTTATTTAAAAAGTGAAAACAATTAGCTTCTTCTTGGAACTCTTCTTCATCAACCAACTCAAAGATTGAGGAGACAAAATTCGACACTTTAGGAATCTGCAGGTCACACAAATAGTGAAAACCAGAACTTAAAAGAAAGAGAAGACACGTGCAGTGGGCCCCTTATATAATACGGTTCAATTAACTGTATACAATTAACCGTACCATTTATAAATAAAAGAAAAATTAAGGTGCTAAATGAAATATTTCTTACATATGCATAAGATGCAAAACCAAACCCTATCCACTTTTAGTCTTTCCCGCCTCTGTCTCTCAACGCCCAGCCCGCAGCCCCTTTCTCCCTCTCTCTCTCAACGCACGAACGAAGAAGAAGAAGAAGAAGAATACGTCTTATTCGCCAGATCCAGCCCCTTTCTCCGTCTCGCCTCGCTCTCTCTCTCACCTCATTCGCCAGATCCAGGTTTGTTTGGGTTTTTTGTTTATTTTCTTTTGGGGTTTCCATCTATGATTTTGCATTTTTCTTTATAATCCACCGAACTCCTGGGATTCTCTTTCAGCAGGATAACAGATTTACTGCCATGTCATAGAAGAATGGGATCTGTGTATCTCTGTTTCTGAAAGAATCAGCATCCTTTGCCATGTATTTGTTGAAGGTAGAATTCAATTGGGACAAGAACATCAATGGAAGAGTTTGGGTTTTTACAGTGAAAACCCGCACGAAAAAGGAACCTGGCACGTTCTCGTGTTTCCTCTTCAAACCATCTTTATGGTTGAGATCATTTTGAAAGAGGGTGCCATGTATTTGTAGAGACATTAGTCTCTTCGTTAGTTCCGGAACACTATAGAAACAGTTAAATTCCGGACTACAAATCATAGATTTGACATGTCTTCTGAGTCCTTCCCATCACATTTAACTTCCATCTTCCTGATCAAAACTTTGACAACATGATGACTTGGATTATTTGTGGAGGACCTTTCTGAAGCAAATAGTCATGATTTTATTCCAACAACAGATGAAGCTAAGGATGTGCATTTGCATTAGAAGTTCTTTTAATCCTACCAATAAGGGGGAAAAACTATTCCTCTCTTTTTCAAATTCCCCATTGTATGTAGGTAACAATTTTCATAAAAACTTTACCCCTCCAAGAAAGAGGGCACTGTGACCTCTCCTTTCTTTGTAATTGGAACTTTTTTCAACTCTCATGTAGGATACCCTTAGTGGTTGAAATTGCATTTGTTTTGGTGATTTTCCTTGTAATTCTTCTTTTAAGATCTTTGGTTTAGTTTAATTGTGCGTTACCTTAGATAGGCTATGGAAATCTGAGATCTTTTGAGGGAAGAGGGGGTTTTTGTGAATATATCTTATGCATTCATTTGAATTTGGTGATATTGCTTGCGATTTTTTTTTTCCTCTTGGATCGTTGCTTTTGTCTGAGATGTTGATGAGTTATTTTATTGTGTTGATTTGGTTGGGTAATTTTTTTTCTTTTTTTTTGGAATTCTTTCTCACAGAAACTTAGTGAACTCTTTCATTTGGAAATTGGAAGGGCCATCTTTTGTGGGATTTAGCACACATATGTTTTTATAGTTGTATTTTTAAGCATATGAAGATGGTTTTGAGTGGTACTGTCAGAAATTTGCATATGAATGTGATGTTATGAGTGACTTACGATGGAATTTTCTTTTCAGTTGGTCTTCTGTATTTCTTTGGTGAAACTTGGCAATTTCTTTCATTAGAAGGGTCATTTTTATGTGGAACTGGCAGGTTATTTTTAAACCGATGGAACTAAACCATTTGTGTTTTGATATGGGTTTTACTAAAAAGGGCATATGATGAAGATAATATTATCCAGTATCTGTTTACTCTTGTTCTGTTTGGCTCATTAGTTTAGAGGATCTGCAGACGTCACTGGATGGTGAGCAGGGAGAGTTGTGATTTTCCATCATAAACAAAATCCTGCCTGCTGGACCTTTAGAAATTTCATTTATCAGCTAGTGATTACAGGAGAAACTTAAATGTGGATAGTTGGGGTTTCAGTTTAGTGGATAGTTGAGCTCACCTGCCTGCATGAGCTTGAGCTGATTCTCTTTAAATTTTAATGTAGAGAATTTGCTGTATTTTCTGATTCTCTTTTCCCCCTTTGACATACTCCTGGATTGTACATTCTTTTGCCATCCATTTCCTTAACATTCTCCATGTCTAAGATCCTGTAGATAAATACAGACTTACATATGATTGTTTTTTCATTACAGAGAAAAAAAAAATCAGATGATGCACATATTGTATTGAAAGGATTTCAGCAGTGCATGTTTTTGTTCCTTGTGTCATATCATATTATTTTTCTTTCCTCTTGTCTCTATGTACAATTCCAGTTGGCTTGACAAGTCCAATCTGGAGTGCTGATCTATGTTTATTTTATTTTATTTGTATATGTTTTTTTTTTTTTTTTTTTATGCATAGTTAAGACTGATGCATTCTACTTTTCCCCCTCTTTTGTGGTGATTATTTGCACGTGGGAGTTTCTCTCTGCAAGAGGATTTTAGGGCTCTATAGAAAGTTTGGTACTTTTTTTTTTTTTTTTCAATCAAAGTATTATATATGTGGTGAGATTGAAATGTTCAAGGTGTTGAATTGTGATATTCAGTTTTGTTGGATTTCATTTACTGGGGTAAAGATTACCGATCAATGGGATTTTTATTCAATTGCTCCTTATGTGTCATTTTACCTTCAATCATTTGCATTTATCCCCTGATATGAGGAAGGCATTCATCATTTAAAATCTCGGCCGATACCGGTTCATATCGGCCGATATAAACCGGTATCGGCCCATACCGCGACGATATTTTGCCGCGATACCGAGTCAAGCAAAATATCCCCAAAATATCGGCCAATCTCGGCCGATATGGTCACAATATCGGTTTAACCAATATTTCGGCCGATATTACCGATATCTCGGCCGATATTTTTGAGATGGAGTAATGGTAAAAAATCCTAATTTTTTGTAACATTTTCCCCATTTTCCCATTTTCCCATTTTCTTCTCCTCTCCCCTCATCTCCTTAGAGCAATCATGTCTCCATAGCTCATTCTCTTACATATTTCCAAATTCCAACACAATTTTTTGAAGAAATTATTTTATTTAGTAAGAGAAAATCAACTTAACTGCCTTATTTTTACTATTATGTGTTTTTTATTTTTTATTTTTAGATTAAGTATAGAAATGAATGAAACGATCATAGGCATGTCATTTTTGGGTTTATGGTGTGTGCTTCACTTAGATATACACACTTTCATGCTAGATCTACTTATAAACATGATTTTGGGTGTAAAAAAAATGGTTTTTTTTTTAAATCTTCTACTTTTTAAAAAAAAAATTGGAGTATTTATGATACTAAATAGTAAATACTAATAGCTTATTAATAGTGTATAGATAATTATTATGTTATCTTTATTTTCTTACATTTAGCACTACTAAATTGACCATGAGCCAAAATAATAGTTGCATTACATGAAATATTGGAGAAGACAGCGAACTGCGACACAGATAAGACTCTAACTTAAGGTGACCGATATTTTGATTTATTGTTGTTACTAATGGAAAAAAAAATATTGTTTTCCAGCATTTTCTAATATTCTGAATTTTTTGGATATTTTTGCGAATTTTTTTAGATTAAAAAAAAATTTACACCGCGACGACCGCAACGGTCCGATAACCGAAATAGATACCGATATTATATCGGTTATTGTCCAGGCCTATACCGCAATTTTAAACCATGAAGGCATTCCATGGTTATTAACCGTAACCGAACCGTTTAATACGGTTAACCGCGGTTATGGTTTTCCACGGTTTTTGTGGATACGGTTACGGTTACGGTTTTAAAAGACAGAAAACCGCGGTTACTGTTCGGTTAACGGTTTTCCCAAATTAACCTGTTAACCGAACCATTACACCCCTAGTGAAGGAAGGGAACATTGAGAGGGAAAACATACAAACCGTTCAAAATTGAATCGTAGGAACGTTTGCCCTGCATCTTCCTGGTCCAAACGCTCCTCCTCAGTTTGTGCGGTTTCATGTGGGAATTTGGAGTCCCGATTTCGGTAATTCCTTTGTTCGATATCTAGAATCAATATTTTTGTGGGTTAGGGTTCATTTAGATTTGTATTTTTATTTTTGGGTTCTTTCCTGATCTATTAAATAAATTGGTTTGCTGGTTTGATGCATTTGTTTAGGTTGATAAAGGAACAGAAGGGTTTATGGAATACAGATGTGATTTTCTGGGTTTTGTACAGATGTGCTTATTGGTGTGAAACTGTGATTTGGGTTTTGTATTGGGGTTTGATTTGATGTTCAGCTAAGTAAAATGTCAGTAATATGAAGATAAAAACCCAGTTGTTTCATGGTATTTGAATTGATTCCATGGAATCGATGTGTTTGGGTCAAGTACTATTTATTTTTTAAGTGTCTTTCATGGAAGATCTTTCTCTTTTCTTACTCTCCTGACAGACCCGTGTGATTTCTTCGAGCTTGGAGAAATGTCTTTGGATTATGATTTGGGGTTTGTCACTGGGATTTGGTGCTATGATATTGGCTGGAGGTGGTGGTTGGAGCTTTGACTTGGGTCTTTTTCCACCAGTTTACCAAAAGTGATCTGTGTTTTATGTAATATATGCACACACACAGCCACCCAAACTTGAGTGTTCTTCTTGTTATGTATTGTTTGTTTAGCACTCTGCAATTTCATTTGATTTGATCAAGTAATTACTTTTAGTTCCAACATTTTTCAGCAAGGGATATATGGCATAGACATTGTTCTAAAACCCATCAAGTCAACTGAAGACTCAACTGGGTTGCCTCAGCTTTGTTGAATTTTGAGTCGTCACTTGCTTTTAATACTAGTTATCATTATCATCATTATCTATGATTTTGTGTATTACTAAAATTAGCGTCAATGTCTTATGTTTTTGGACCTGCTTTGATTGGAATATACAGAACCTTTGTAGTATCGTCGCCCCAAATTTGGTTGCTGTAAACATATCTTATGGCCAAACGAAGAACTAAAAGAACTGTTAAAAAACCACAATCAGCAGGTGATAACAGTAATGATTCAGAGGAGCAGAAAGTTGAAAACCAACTACCAACATTGAGTGCCCATGAAGGTAATATTTATTTTATTTTCTCATTGTTTATTGTGTTTGGTACACTTTGTTAAAATAAATCTCTGTTTTTGAAACCTTATCAGAAGAAACAAGATTATCATTGGAACATTATCGTTCATCTTACAGATAGGTGGCTTAGCTTTGTGTTTGATATCTGCTTCACAAAGTTTTCTCACCCATTTAATATTTAAAAAAAATGTTTCTCACCCATGTCTTTACTTGCAATGGTTAGTACCCAAAGAGCAGCGGTCACCTGATTGTGATCCTCATAGTTAGGCTTATTTTTTTCACCTGAAATGTTCATACACATGAACTTTCATTGCTCCTTTCCCAAATTATCTTGAAGTGCTGTAAGATTTATAGTGAAATTTGAGATAAGTTGGTTCTATTGTAATTATTATCCTTAGTATCCAAATTGCATAAAAAAATGTTATAAGTAAATCAAATTTAATTTAGTTTTTCATCTGCAACGTAGCTGTTTGTAATAGAAAGAGGATACCTGTGTGATGAAAAACAAGTGGCGGAACATTTCTTGAACATGCAGATGGTAGGAAATCAAGATGGAAGGATAGTACCAACTTCAAATGGCCATAACTTTTGATCAAGGTGTCTTTTTGTGATGCATGAGTGCAAGATATTATCATGCTCTACGACATGGGCAATTGATTAAAGCCATTTCGCTATGATACCCGGATACCTGCACAAGCCCTTTGTATCTGTATGGGATCGATATGACACTTGTATTGGTATCCGATACTGCACCGGTACTTCTACGTTACAATTTAGCATATCCTGCTTACGAAAGTCTGTTATTTCATAATGAACTTTAGGTTGCTGTCTTTCAATTACTGAATACTATTGGGTTTTTAAATTACTAAATACTAAATGAAATTGAGAATAATTTTTCCACAAGAACACCCTATACTAAACTGATTATTTGGGTCTTACTTTTTTTTTTTTAATATATAGTTTCCCAATGACCTTTTCCTTTCTTTCAGTAACCTTTATCACATTATTTGGCTCAGAATTCAAACCCTTGCCATTAGGAATACCTTGTTATAAAGATGCCTTGCAGTTGTATATTACACACCATAGAAAATTCTCTAAGCTGTCTTTAGTCTTGTTCAAACTAGATTTCTTTTGTTTCCTTCTTTTTATTTTAAGTTTCTTCCATTACTTGTTATCAGATGCAAACCCTCGCTCATGTTATTCTCTTTATGAGCATTCTGAAACTAAGGAGCTTTTTGTACACAAACTTTATTAGTGACTTATCATGTTTACGATTTAAACCACATTGCTTCACTATGTATAGTTCAGTTCCATGTCCAGTCCCAAGCTGGGGTAAAGAAAGAGGTTTATTTTCAAATTGGCAGTGTGCAAAAAACTTGCTGCAATTCATACTCAGTTGTATATACAGACATATAAATAAGACGATGATGATTATTGCATTTCTATCAATTGCGACTTACCCTCTTTCATGTTTTAAAATTTTTATGTTTTCATCAATATTGTGGTTGTTATTTCTATTTTCTTCACCTTTGTACAGTTGAACGTAGAGTAACTGCGATTGAGGCTATTCGTGATGCGGAGAATGAACATTTGCTGACTCGATTGCGTCTACTTCGCTCATACTTAAGCGAGGATCAGCTCAACATCCCAGTAGTACAATTTTTCAAGGAAAATTTATCAAATCTGTCAGTAATATTTAATGAAGATGGGGAATATGAATTGGAGTGGAATGCTAAATGTAGTGATGTACCTGTTAATGATGATGCTGAAAGAAATATGTATGCCTCTATTCCTCATCGGTCGTCTATTGCATATCCATCGGACCATGTTGCTGCAATGCCCAATATTAGTAGGTTTGAATTTTCTAGTAAAGCAGGTGCGAATATGATACGATTGTTTTTTTTTTTAATCATTATGATGAGTCTCCATTTATTCATTAGTTATATTTGATTGTTGACAGCGGAAACGAGCTTTTTGGAGGCTGCAAGCTTACATCTACCAGATATTGTATCTCAAATTGACTATTTTGGTTACTATTGCAGATAGTTAATGTGTAAAGAATTTGGTGCTTTATGTGCATACAATTGACACAGATGTACAATATCCTAACTGTACATCTGTTGGATCTTACTGTGGATTCACTGTACATCAATAATTTCTTTGCTGAGATGATCCTAGCTGGTAGCAAATGTATAATGTTGTCCACCGATGTATAGCTAATATGAATTATATATGATGATCCAATGGGTGCAGTTTTGTGATAGGTTCCATGGTATAGGCTAACAGATTAATGGTTGGAATCTTGTACGTGTATTTTACATAGTACATAAGCATTTAGAGTGCTTGTGACATCCAATCGTTTTTCCTGAACAGTGGGCTCATTTTTCTGTTTCTGACGTACAATGATCTTTTGTTTGGATTCTACTAGGATCTGTCAGAAACCCTAAAGCTAGGATTTCAAGATTTCCTTCAGACTCCCGGGGTTTGTAGTTTCATAACTATGTTAACTTGCTCAGTTTTTATTAGCTTGGGCTAATAATCCTCTCTCTCTCTCTCTCTCTCTCTCTCTCTCTCGCACGCACGTACACACAACTGATGAAAAAAGAAGTACATCATGTAATGCAATACTCACTATGGATGTGTTTGCTATCACAGGCAACTAGCCAAAGGTTATCGGTTGGAATGACACCAAAAACCGTAAGGTTACCAAAGCATGGAGAGATGCTGCTATCAGTTCATGGTTCACCTCTTGGGGTCTATAGGGAAGATAACATGGAAGCAGTACATGGTATTTGCTATTTTACAACTTACATGACCATTAATTTATTATTATTACCTGTAGTATTGTTCTAAATGGAGTACCATGTAATTTGCAGAATCCGAGGAGGGTTAAACCATCGAAAAATTACTGCACCCTCGTCGATCTGCACACAGAAATGCAGTGGTGTTGGTGTCCGGAGGGGGAAGATTAGGAGGAAACTTGTCACAGATGGACGTGGGCCATTTCTTGCCACGGTGAATATTATGTATGGGAATAAATGTAGGGTGTGGTTATTGGGAATGGTGTGAAAATGGCGAATCCCGGATCCAGGAGGTACTTAAGGCATGGTTGGTTTAGAATATGTATCTGTGTGGATATAAAAGCTACAAAGATGGCTGATAGAAGAGAGAGAAACTAGTCCTTTACAATTCATATTTGATAGAAGAGGGTGGTACATAATCCTACTAAAAACAGAAGGGTCACATGACGTTTTTCTCTCAAATATAAGGGAGACCTGAAATGCATTTCAAGTGCAAGAAAAAATAGGCATGTTTTGCAAATCACCCTTGACCCATTGGTCCAAGGTTTGGGAGGCATCAGGTGTATCTACCTACCTATCTTACCATAGCCTTTGCTTGAGGTCTATCCGATCGATCGTGTGGGGTTTTCCCATATTGGGAAGGAAATGCAGTTGCAAGAAATGACTTCCAAGGAGTTGTTGCCTATGGCTTTTGTCAGCTGAAAAACCTCTCTACAAGGCAGTTGGCATGGCTATCTTTGCTTGTAGGTAGGCACAGGTTGGTAGATGGTTACAAATATAATGGATGTTATCATCACCAAATATGTACAGTAGCATGTTATGGGATAGAGGTGTCTTAGACAGTTAGTATTCTGATCATGTTAATTTAACTTGTAGGCGAGAATGCAGCCACACAAATCAAGTACTTATGCATGAAAAGTATGATGAGATTCTCACTACAATTAGAAAGGGCCTGCAGTTGCATGTGTATTGTATCCTAAACATCCTTTGCAAGACCTACCGCAACATCTGATTGACAACCTGCAAGAGAAGGATGAGAGGAAAGTGTGCGACCTGCACATTTTGAAAGGCAAAGGCATGAGTCACGTGGTCGGGACAAGGTTCCTTTGGTGACCCTTCCAAAGAAAAATGAAACCATGCGTCAGTTACTTGTTGAAAGTCAAATGCTCATTTACCATGAGAAGGGACTGATTTCAGTGAGTTAGGCTTCATGGTATTTCTTCTTTATTTTCTTTTGACTTATATCATGCCTTCTCCCCCTGGTAATGGATATTATTCTGCAATTCCCTTCAACACTCTTGCTCGCTTAATGAATGGACGGTGCATCTGCAGCCCAATTGTATTTAGGGCTCTCTGAATATGCTCTTGAACTTAGAGACAGAAATGCCAACATCAGCCGCAATCAGCACGGCATGAGTTTTAATTTAGAGAAAGAAGGGAACAAAGCCCTTCCTTGCCTTTAGCTTTAGAATGGAGAGCACCTTGGGACTCCCTGGGCGACTTAAGGCAAGTGGAACGGGTAAGACAAGTAGCTAAGTCGTGGTCGTGTTATTCTTCCTCTTCTGCCTTCCGAGCTGCCAGGAAAGAGTGACCTTACGAGTCCTCAGGTGCTTTAAAAGGAGTGAGCGTGCAAGAGTAGGCTGAAAAACGGAATCCACAAGCGAAGAGGAAGACAAAAGAGAGACTATACTAATATTGAGTCATTAATCCCTAGAACTTCGTCTTATATTCCGTTAGTATGTATGAAAAGAAAGAAGGGAAAGGAGTGCTACGAGTCTTCATGGCGAAAGACTGGAGGAGGATGATTTGACAATAGTCACTTCCGAATGATAAAGCTCTTCTGACTATCTCATAAAATTCATGATGCCCCAGCCATCTTTCGTAACTAAATGAGCATCAGCAAAAGCTTCATTTTTTGGAACGATCTCGACTCACATAGCGCCATAGTTAGTATGACAGCCCCGCACATGGTAGCCATGGAGACTATAGCGCCGGTGCGGATCTGCAAAGGATCGAACGGGGTAGGTGGCACTCTGATTCCCCGTGCGATACAGGATACCGTTATCGCCTCTGAGAAGTCTATTGGGTCCATTGAGAAAGACGTATTATTGGGATGGAGCTGCAGACAATGGATACCATTACCATCCCCCAACCAATCCCGCTTAAGTGCTTCCCTTACAAAAAAGGAACTCAAACACAAAACGAGTCGCAACTAAAGAGGCTAGAAAGCTGACGAAAGGATAGGGCCGCTAAGATGGGAAGGGCAGAGGAAGAGTGGTTTCCCTTAGGGACCCAAAACAACCTGACGCACAGCGTAGATTGACTGCCCCCCTTTCTGTGACTTGCCAGACTTGCCGGCTTAGCCTTGACTTGGACGGCCTGGACTCCCCCCCCCCATGAATAACCCCCAGCTTGGACTACCCTTGCTTAGCCTAGCTTAGCCGGACGTCACTCCCCATATCCTTTTGAAACCTCAGACCTGCTGCTATCTTGCCCAAATGATAGACGTTTATAATCTCTTCCAATGAGAGATAACCCGTATGTTCCATCCTAGTCAACATAAAACAACTTCTTAGCATAGCATGTTGAAACCATCGCTCTTCCCTTGCGTACCAAGACCACTCGTCACTCGTACTAAGAAGACCCAAAGCCCCCAAAACATCCAACTGAACAAGGGTTATTTTATTTTATTTTTATTGTTACTATTATTATTATTTTTATCGGGGGTGGGGGGAAAAACGTACATGGCTTTGACATGGGCCCATCCCCAAACTGCTAAACTTTAGCATCCATCTGATCCAATCTGATCCAAGTACTCCCTTCAAAATCAAAATCCCACAATTTAGGCAATAAATCTTGACTCACTTGCTCACTATGGTTCCTAAAGATCTATTCTATCCCTAAACTATTCTATCCCTGAACGTTCCCATATCAAGTACTTTATTTTCCTTTTGGCTAAGTTGGATCAATGGTACAGTGATTGTGAGACTATCTACCCACCCAGGGATCACTCCCCCAGTGGCTACTATGTGAGATGAGATGTCCCTTTCCACTGGGGCATCTCTAGCTAGTTTCTCTATCAAGCAACATTTAGAGAACATTTATACAACAGTAACAGGTAGTGGCCTTTTATAGGTTTCTTGGAGCCATCCCCAAGGCAGTTGCTACCCCCATGTTCTCCACTTTGCTTCCCATTTCTTCTGGCTTGAAATGGATGGATGCCACCTATCCGCCTCTCACTAACTTGCCTTGTTGGTTTCTCATTTCTTATGGTTGTTTTCCTTCATCCAACGAGTCGGTGACGCTTTCAACACGAGGTGATGGCATTTTCAACACAAGGTGGTGGCATTTTCATCTAAGGAGTGAGTATTCTTCTTAGACTCCACATGTCATTTAACCACATATTTGCAAAAGACCGGGCCCCATCGCACGATTGATGTTTATACAATTTTTTTAAGGTGCCTAAATACCAAGCTCACATATAATAGCCTAACCATAATCAATCAAATTTGGTCATATGATTTGGATGACATGATCACCAATAATCGGATTAACCTGGATATCTGCATCAGACTCAGCATGACAAGGTCACAAAACAAAAATCAGCTTGGTCCTATGTCAATTGGTCCCAACACACTACCACATAAATATGAGAGAGTTTGATGGGTCATGGAAAATTATTTGGATAAAGATCCATTACCAATCATAGGGTATAGCATGGGGTGTGACTCACATAAACAGGTGACCAATTACTAACTTGGGAGTAAGCCCAATGGCTAAATGGATTTAAGCATGTCAACACATAAGTGAGCCCAATGCATAGCTGGGTTTAGGCCCATCTAAATAGGTCCCGCTACAATGGGTCTTATGTCCCATTGATTGTTATTTTTAGCCTGGATCAGGCCTAGGCCATAAATTAGCGTTGGCTTAGACCAAGATTGGTCACATACTTGGGCAAGAAATTAGCTTGGACGTTAATGTAGTGTCCCTCCTTTACTCAATCAAAATCGGCCGTATAGTTTAGGCCAGAAATTGGCCAGGACCGTCATCAACAAAGATTGGTCACATGGCCTAGGTTAGAAATTGACTTGAGCCTAACTCAACCAAAACTAGTCATGTGGTTTAGGCCAAAAATTGATTTGGATTTGAATCAACCAAGATTGGTTATATGGCCTGCGTCAAAAATTGACTTGTGCCTAAATCAACCAAAATTGGTCGTGCAGCTTAAGCCCAAATATTGGCTTGGACTTGAATCAACCAAGATTGGTTTATATGCCCTGGGTCAGAAATTGACTTGTGCCTGAATAAATCAAAATTGGCCATATGGCTTAGGCCCAAAAATTTGGCTTGGGCTTCATTGGACCTGACATGATATATATGGTTATACAAGTTGGCTTGAATCTATAATAATCATGTTAATCTCCCTTGTAAATACATGCCATGTAGTGGTCGCCAATCATTGGCTTGGGGGTGGGTCCGGTGGCTAAATTGATTTAGTCCCACTTGAGCATGATCACGCTTGATTGGATTAGGTCCAAACATTGATGATGACGTTTAAATATTATCTTCCAATACTCTCCAACTATACCACTAGGGTGTTCCACATCCCACCACGCCTAAATCTTGAGCTGGAAATGACTTCATACGGCTTTAGCTTTTGGGTTCTTACAATGGGGCCTTGGAAATGACTTCATGCATCACTCATTCTAGATGTCCTTAGCCAACCAGGTCCAACTATCAACACCCTTGACCATGATTACCTTGTTTGCGGGTTTACCAATTTTAAACTTCACTTCATTTTGAAAATTGATTGGGTCTTAAATTTGGAGCCTTGAAATGACTGCCCTTGCTCACTCACTTTTTTGTCAAATTAACTCCATTCGAAGTTGGGCGCACCGTCAAATTCAACATGCTGTAAAACATATACTGATTAAGCAGAAAACCAAACTAATGTCAGAGATAGGGCCATATTATAAAGTTTGTAAAGGACTGGTACCAATACATAGGAAGTTAGTTTTTTTGAGTGACTTGGTTTTCTTAGGTGGGTCTCATAATTTATGGATTCGTAGAACTTAGCTCAGTGAATTTTTTTATTTTAACTAATGGAAGTTTCCAACTATTTGGGCTGGACTAATTCCTCTAGGTCCTGTGGCCCCCAGGTGGTAGCACAAGTGGACTCAACCTTCGGTTCCTGAAGAGGGGGGTACCAAGAGTCGATACCAAGATGTACATCTAGCTCCGCAAGAGAGAGGAACAGTAGTCTTGACCACTCGACTAATCCCTTGGGATTAGTTCGGTGCATTATTAAATATGAACAGTTGGTAGTTAAAAGGCCTTACTTGCCGATTAGAAACTATGCTCTTAACCAACCTCCATGAATCAGACTGATTCCTCAACTCTCTCCATTTATGAGCCCTTCTCTGATTTTCATCTCAGAGAAATCAGACGTGGTCCAAGTCCATCAACCTTCATTTTTCTTAAAAAAATCTCACCCAAATCAAAGCGGAAACTTCATACACACCCAAAATCTTCTTGGCGATTATTTTCTAAACCACCCAATAACCAAAAATCAAGTTGATCTCTAGATTTATCAGGATCATGAGAGAAGTTTTATTCCCACGATTTGATGGTGGCACTATAGGATAGGCCTGTCAATTTGGCCCTAAGAAATGGGGCCCGGCTCTGCCCGACCCTCAAAAAGCCCTTAAAATGAGGGCTTTTGTTTCTAACAAAAAGCCCCAAGGCTGGGCTTGAAAATTTTTTTGCAGGCCCTGAGAGTTGAGGACCGGGATTGGACAGTACTAGCCCGGCCCTGGCCCTCTTACTTTTACTTATTATATATAATATATAAATATATGTAAATATATTCTAAAATGCCTTTATCATAGTCACTTTGTAGTAATATGGGGGATATGAAGGCCATGTCCAAAAAATCCATACATACATACATACTTCGTTCATTTCATCTATATTTAATTATTTAAGTTATGTATTGTATTTAATACATAATCAATAAGTGTTGCATGGTGCTTCTAATCCCTTTCTTTTAGTTTTATTGCTTCTTATTTAGGTATTTTATAAATCATTGTGAGTGCAAAAGGGGGTGTACTCATTTCTATTAATAATTATACACTTTTTCCTCTATAGAGTTTCTTGAGATGTCAACCAATCTATCTATATTACTAAGGGAATGTAGTCTCCCTTAGTATGCGACACCTGTCTGCCTAGATGCAGACCCACGTCAGCACCAATTTCCACTGCTCTCTAAGTCATCCCCACTCTCCACTCTTCTTCATAACTGATCCCAACTGATGGAGCAAAAGCAGCGGTTTCTTACTTTCTCACTCTTCTCTACCATTTCATGAAAAGAACGGAAGCGCTGAAACATCAATAGCGGTTTCCTTATGCACGCGTATACGACTCGGAGCGGCTTGCAACTGCGATTTAGTTCAAACCAAAACCTCTCTCTCATGATATAGATTTCAATCAATATGAAGAATAAGCTTCCATCAGATTTTCTGACATAGGTAAGCTTCTCTATATATGATAGTAGACTTGTGTTGAAATCTTTTCATTACTGGGATCTGTGTGTTTTGGGGTATGCATGCATGTGTTGGATTGGGCTTGGATAGGTGGATTGGCCTTAGATAGGTGGGTGGGTGCAGCGGGTTTGCAGTGAAGGAGTGCAAGTGGGTGCTCAAGTGTGGTGCACGTTATACCGCTGGGCTGGGCTCTGGTAGAGGAGATGGGTGCGCAGAGAAAGAGAGAGAGAGGAGAGGGAATGCGGGCTGAGAGAGAGACAAAGAGAGAGAATGGCAGAGAGAGTGACTGGGGCGGAGTGAGGAGAGAGAGAGTGGCAGGGAGAAGGAGAGAGAGAGAGTGAATGATGCAGGGAGGCAGGGAAATGGAGAGGGTGCTTGGCAAGGAGAGAAGGAGGGAAGAGAGGGGGAAGAGAGAAGATGAGGGGGTGCAGGGATGGAGTGCAATGCGGGCTGAGAGAGAGGAGGGGCAAAGAGAGTGGAGGGAGTCGGGCAATGAGAGAGAGAGTGGGGCGGAGTGAGGAGAGGAAGTGAGAGAGAAAGAGGCAGAGAGAGTGGTGGAGTGCAATGCGGGCTGAGAGAGAGGAGGGGCAAAAAGAGAGAGAGAATGGCAGAGAGAGAGGAGGGAGTCAGGAAATGAGAGAGAGAGAAAGAGAGTGGGGCGGAGTGAGGAGAGGAAGGGAGTGAGAGAGAAGAGAGAGAAGAGAGTGGGGCGGAGAGAGAGGAAGTGCCGAGGGAGAGAGAGAGAGAGTGCCGGCAGAGAGAGAGAGTGAGTGGGGCGGAGTGAGGGGAGAGCAGTAGTGGAGAAAGAGAGAGAGGGAATGATGCAGGGAGAGAAGAATAAGGAGGGAGAGAAAGAAGGGGCAGAGAGAGTGAGTGGGGCGGAGTGGGGGGGAGAGGAGCAGTGGAGAGAGAGAGGGAAATGGAGAGGGTGCATTGGCAGGGAGAGAAGGAGGGAGGAGAGGGGGAAGACAAAAGATGAAGGGGTGCAGGGGTGGAGTGCAATGCGGGCTAAGAGAAAGGAGGGGCAAAGAGAGAGAGAAAGGGGTGCGGGGGTGGAGTGCAGGTGTGATTGTCTGGCAGCAAGTGGGTTGTGTGCAGTGAAGAAGAATAAGGAGGAAGGGAAAGAACAGAAAGAAAGAAGGATGCGTAGTGCAGGCAAAGGGGAAGAAGAGAGGGAGGAGAGAAGAAAGAAAGAAAGAGAAAGAGATGTGTTTGGGGGGCTGTGAGGGTGGAATGCAGCATAGAAGAAGGAGGGAGATAGAAGGAGAGAAAGGAAGAAGAGAAGGAAGAAAGAAGAGAAGAAAGAAGATGGTTCCTCGGAATATAGCTAAAATAACCCGTGCTAATAATAACCAGTCCTAGCAAAAAGGGAACCTTTCTAACTAAGATGTTGGCTTATCTAATCGGTCTGCAGACTGGGGATGGTGAATAGTGGTTGCAGTCTCTTGAAAATATTTTTTAACGCTTGAGAGCCATTATTCATTTGGTGTTAGTAAGAGTGCCTGAGGCATCTTATTCCTAGAATTAGCACATTTAATTATTCCTGTAAGCCTCAATTATCCATCCAAATGAACCGAGAGGTTGGAACAAAGTGCTAGCACTCGTCATTTCACCAAGTCATTAGTCCTCATGTTTGCATATTATTGTTTACAAAACCCACCAAAGGGCCAGGTGCTCCTTATAGTGTAAATGGGTCACGATTCACTTGGAATGGAGAAAGTGTTTACAACTGTCAGAATTTTACTTTATTCATGATGTAGAAAACTGAAGTCCCTACTGCCCTAGCTTCTTATTGATAGTGGACCAATCATGAACCTAACTAATAATAGGTATTGATTACTATAAGTTATATAATAATTATACAATAATTGGGGACCTAATTTATCACAAAGGTCAGGCCAATCTGTTTTTCTAAGGCCCAATTTTAATATGGACTTGGATTGGACAGATCTGATCGACCTGGCCCAACCCTAGCCTATTTAGTACATCCCTTTTCTTTTATTCTTACACACATGGAACCGACCATAATGATTGGCTTGGATTACCAGCAATGGGCCACACATCAATGGAATGGATGGGTCATGTACTCAAAACCCTACAATTCCTCACATGGAGGGCCAACCCATATAGCTAAAAAAATGATTCTATCCGTATATATGTGACCACTTGATTATTAGCTTATGCTCTGTTACACATGTGAAGATTATCAATATCATCAATGACTGATTATGGGTCTATTATAGACCTAACTAATAATAGGTACTGATTATTATAAGTTATACCATAATTGGAAACCTGATTTATCACAAAGGCCGGGCCAGACTATGTTTCTAAGGCCCAATTTTAACATGCAATCAATTGACAGTCTTTAAGAAATTGATTAAATCCTATGTATTTTAGTATCATAAGATGATGATTTCCAAGGATATAACCTATTTCTGGTCATGATTAAATTGACTTGAATTTTAGTAGTCTTTTCATTATACAATTTATAGCCCTAATTCGAAATAAGCAAGATCCAAGGGGAAACTTTTTTTTTTTTTTTTTTATTTTTAGGAAAAACCTAGCAACAAACGCCCGTGCTAATTAGAATACTTTTCTGCCTTTTTGCCCCAAATCATTGTTACACAATAACTATATATTATATTATAGCATAATTTCAATTAAATTTAAAACCCGGTGATATTATAGCAAAATATCAATATCAATAACTAAAACCCCGTGCTATGTCTATGTCTAAAAGTTATCGTGATATGCTATAATATAGCAGAATTTCAATTTAATTAATCCCACGAGTAAAGCACCTGGGCCAAATCGGAATCCTTTGAGTGGCCTTTTGCGTCGTGATCTAGACTATCGCGTCACCGCGAGACATAGTTTGTATTAAAACTTATATACAAGCGTTTTGAAATTCGCAAGCTTCTTAACTAAATTTGGAAATGAGTTGGACACAGATTTGTTCCTTGAGCTGACCATAAGTATACCTCTTCAATGCTCTTGCAGAACACTGAAGTCTGACCCTGCTGCATAAACTATAACTGTCAAGAAGCTCCAAACTTCCATCGAACGACAAGAGGGCAAAATTGTTAATTGTCAAAATCTTGGGGTACTTTTGACAACTTGCTTGATCTTTATTTTCTTACTGAAATTTCTTCAAAATATCATTCCATGCTTATGTTTAATAAATATAAAATTTTATTTTGAGGACTCCAATTTCGAACAAAAATATTATTGCCAGTGGAAAAAGAAAATCATGTAAGTATCTTTCTCTCTTTTTGTTTTGCATGAATTCTAACATGTTAGTAACTATCTCTCTCTCTCAACTTCATCTTTGTTTCATTGATCTCGATTCTTACTCATAATCTGCTAATTTATATTTTTAAATTCTTGGATTTAGTGCCTTTAAAAATAATTTGGAACTTTGTCTAATTGCAAGCCAATGATTAATTATAGACTTAACCATGAAATTAGGCACACTAATTTATATTTTAAATTTCTTGGATTTAGTGTAATAAAAAATTTAAACAAAATTATTGAATTGGGTATTGGGTCTAACTATAAACCTGTGATTATATAGAGACCCAACCATGATATTAGGCCCACTAAAAATGATCTAAGGCTTATGTTTAAATTTTTATATCTTTCTTAGTGTGTATTTTTAAAAACTTCATTCAATGCTTATGTTTGTGAAATATAAATTTTACTTTTATGGACTCCAAAAAAATATCGCTCGATCTCATCCCAATTCGAAGTTTAGTTTGCTGAATGTTTACTGTTGAAAAACCAAAACTGTCATAGGTTTTATTGCCATTCCAACTAAAACAACTTAAGGGATTGGGAAATTGGTCTACCTACAAGCCTGTGATTAATTAGATATCCAGTAATGATATTAGGCCCACTAATTTATATATTATGAGATTCTTGGATTTGGAGCGTTTCCAAATAAAACAACTTAAGGATTTCGGTACTGGATCAAACTACAAGCCTGTGAAAAATTAGAAACCCAGGCATGATATTAGGCACACTCATTTAATTATGGGTTTTAGTAGAAATTATGATGAATACAATGTAGTAATAGGGTTTATTTATGAATGCTAGAATATCATTGCTCGAAAAAAATATGAAGGCTGTCAATGCATTTAGTGGTTTTGTGGTCTGTGCATAGCACGAGGTGTTGCTAGTTCATAGAGTTAGTTTGTATATATATGAAACGTTAAGGATATGGGGTGATCCAAACATCTTTTCAATTAGATAATTATAACTCTCAATTCTTAAAAGTTTTAACTAATAGTATTTTTTAAGTGCATTGATTTTTACAACTGAAATCCAAGAATGCGTAATAGTCATATCAGTGTTTAATTAAAAATAATGTCAATTGATAAAAGGTATGTGACCGTAAATTGTTTAAAACTCTCAAAGATAAGACACTACTGGAATAACTTCATATGTGAAAATTCATATGAAAGTCATATTAAATGTGTGAAATAAATCATACTCTTTAACCATTTTCCTTCTTTGTCAAAATAAATAAAATCATATGTCTAGAACCCAACCCAAGTCACCAAAGCATGTATAACTATATCTGATTAAAAGAAAGTTTTTAGAGATGACTTATATTTTACCGATGTTTTCTTAATAGTTTGTTTGCAATTGAGATCAGACAAGATAACAAATGTTTTCTTAATTGTTTCTTTGCAATTGAGGTTAGACAAGATAACGCTCGATCACACTCAGATTTTGGTAATAATGTTAAAAAATATATATATTGTTCTTGTTTTGAAGCCCTGAGCTCGGCCCCGGCCCGGCCCCGACCCTAACCCTGCCTTGGCCCTCAATGGTAGGGTAAGGGCCTTGACGGTGAAGGCCCTCCAAGAACTTTGGCCTGCTCAAGCCCGGCCCTATATATATTGAGGGTAGTACTAGGACAACCCTAGGCCCGGCCCTTTGACAACCCTACTATAGAATCATTTGTATATGTGGAAAATTTAAATTGTCTTATGCGCAGACGCCTCTGTGGGAGTGCGCATAGGAATAGTCACAAAGGCAGGACCCAATAAATTTCATCCGGTCCTATGTGATGAACGGCACTGATGAGTAGCATGTATGCATTAAACAGCCAATAAACATACTTTGAGTTGTGTGTGAAAATGTGTCTATATGAGAATATTACATGGAGGGAGATGCTCTCATTTAGGCTGTTGGCATATTGAATATGGATGCGAGGTCCCCACCCTTACTCTTATAGTCATAGGAGCACCTCCCTTATATGTAACAGCATGCATTAATATACCTATTTTAAGAGTGAGGAAATACAGGGTGTCTCCTATATTTGATATTTGCTTGCTTAATGGCCCACGTTTTATTCATTGAACTGCTAATCATTATCTCTGTAGTTGCACATCAGATGGACACTTAACTATAGGGGTGATCAAGGTTAGCTACGGCCTTGACCCAAGCCTGGGACCAAAACTTGGTTTGAACTGTGATTAGGCTCATGCACTGGATAGCCTCATATTCTGCATAGAGAGTTAAATAGGCAGGCATATGCATGCCCAAAGCCTTGTCCGGCCAGGGTCAGCCCAGCATATTCAGCATAAATACATGGTGTCTTTCATGTCTTTGTGCTGGATCTTGACCTGAAAATCAGACCCATGGCTAAATGAGTTGGACTTATTAAGTCTTTAGCACAACCTATCCTCTATGATAACTGTATAGTTCAAAATAGGCAATGTTAATATATGATACCCAGCTTGGGCATTCACAGTCATACCCATGGTGTGAGCGCACCGTATCCATCCTGTACACAGACATCATAGCCAGGTGGGCCAGGCCCATGAACAATCCTCCCACTAATTAGATTTTGTTGCTTTTATCAGGGTTTATGAAAGAAAGCAAATAGCGAGAATAATAATGGAAAATCCGTTATTCAGCAGTTACAACATTATCAACAGAGAAACAACTTCAGTCACTCAATTGTTCCGTCATTTATCGGAAACAATACCATACCTTTGGAAGAAGTCCAAATGTCACCAAACTTTCATCATAAACAAGAGATCGAAGGTCTTGTTTGGATCCTCAAAACTCCAGTTTCCCTGCATACAGTGTCTGTAGATCTGATTACTTTGTATCTCGGTTTGCATGTATGTGTAATTGCGGGAAAAATACAAAGCAGCTTTCACTAGCAATTCATGTTGTACAAACAGATGAACCCTTATTTACATGTAAATAAAAGTTACCTATACTGGTTGACGAGAGAGATTCAACTGTACCCAAGGCAGCTGGAGTTTGCATGAAGAGCTTAAACACCATGGTTTGCACACACCTAGTTTAATTGCTTGTCGAAAACCTATATCATCGATCTCTTGGTTCGCCCTCAAACGAGAAGAGGTTCAAGTTGCAATTTGATGGCGTTGTCATCCCACTCCAATTCATTCCACCACTCTCTTTTGCAGCGGAATCTCTCTTAGCTTTGGTGCATTGCTGATGCTAACAGGGAGTCTCTTCAAATTAGGACACTCAACTGCCTGAATCTCCTCAAGGGAAGAGCAATTTAGCAAATGACCTTTCAAAATCCCAACTAATGCAGGTAGGGATTTCAACCTTAAAATTCTCAATTTAGGGAGGACACAATCAGATTTAACACCAATTGCCTCTTCATAGATTACCTCTTCAAGTGCAGAACAAGATTTTACTTGCAGAGCTTCTAAGTTGGAGAGTTGCGTAATGATTTTGCTTGAGAAAATATTCTTCAACTTATTGCACCTTGACAAGTTCAAATCACTCAAACAATTGAAGCTTCCAGGTAGAAAAGATCCCTCCCAAATGCTTTTCAAGCTCAACATGTCATGTATTTCCAGCTCCGTTAAGTTGGGCAATGCGGCCTCTATTAGCTGATCTCCTTCAATGAAAATCTCCATTTCATCACATTTACTAATAAAACAGTCTGTTAGTCGTCTAGTGTTCTGCATCCCTAATTCACATAGGCTGTGAATGCTTCTATGACCATGTAACCTAAAACGACTTGCATGACTGAGGACCTCTAGAATAGCCCTGGAGATGCCATCACACCCACGAATTGTCAAGATCTCATCCTTTGTACCAAGTTCTGGGATATATCCAAACTCATGTTGTCATAATAGATAGACTAGGGTTCCTTCCGACATCGAAATTGAATGACGTGAATCTTCCCTCTTTCCATGGACGAATTGTTTGAAGGAAGCACTCAAGAGATTCCAGCTGAGGAAAGTAAAATTCAAGACTCATCAACCCTTTCACGTAGCTCACATCCTTCAATATTGCCTCTGCCCATTTATTCCATTCATGCTCAAATTGAGACTCTGTCGATCTTAGATCTACGCTAAGTTGCTCTAATTGAGAGAGCCTTGATATTATGCCACCAGAGATCGCCACATCCTCTTCAATCTCGTCTCTCCCCATTGAGAATGCTACATTTAAGACTTTGAGATGAGTTAATTGCTCGATTTCAACAGGCAAACTGGTAATCCTTGTGTCTTGGGCATCAAGCACCTCAAGTCCTGTGATTGCTCCAATTTGGGGTGGAATAGCTCTAAACTTGGGACAACTTTTTAGATAAAATATCCGAAGGTTGACCAAGTTACATATGGAATGTGGTAATGAATTTATAGAAGTTTCAGAAAGATTCAAAACTCTCAGAGCACACATCTTTTTGAAGAATGATGCCGGAATCATTCTCAACTTATAATTTTCTTGAAGAAACAACGTCAAGAGAGTAGGACAGTTTGGACTCTCTGGTAGATTGCCTATTTTATTCTGCATCAATGACATTCTTTCGATATTTTTCCATTCTTCAGCCTCTGGAGGATCCTTTATATCTTTATTAGCTCTCACCAAGAATCTATGACCCGATCCTTTTGAAGATGTGATTCTTAATGCTAAATCTCGTATGACATCATGCATCTGAATCATCCCATAACTTTTTAAAAGAAGAGATGCATCAATAAGATGCTTCAAGATAGCATGCCCCTTTTTTCTGGCATCTACCAAACTCGAACCAGAATTGATGAGGCCTTCAGCCCTCCAATACTCGATCAATTCAAGACGGTCGATGTTGTGATCTTCTGGAAATAATGCTGCATATAGAAAGCAGTTCTTTAAATTATCATCCTCCAATCTGTCAAAACTGAATTTCAAGCGTTTAAACACTCGTTCTTCCATATCGTAAATATCAGATGTAGATGGAGCACTCAACTCTTGCACTGCATTCTCCCATATGAGAATGTTGTCCTCCTTTCTTAAGGACGCGCCTATTACAACAATGGCCAGCGGTAAACCATCACATTCATCAACTACACATCTTGCTAATGGTTGAATATTAGGAGAATCAACTATTTCACCTGCTTTTTCACGAAATAATTCCCAAGCTTCCTCCACTGACAATAGCTCCACCTTAATTTCTTCATTGGTTTCCATCTTGTGACAAACGTTACAATCTCTGGTCGTCAACACAAGCTTGCACCCGTTTCCTTGGGTTAGATAAGGGATTCCAATATCTTCCAAATCGACTCTGGCCCACACATCATCCATAAGAAGCAAGAATTTCATGCCTCTCAAGCTTTGGAATATTCTCCTTGCAACTCTCTCATTGGATTCATCATTCAATAAATTCAATGATAAGCGCTGGGCAATTTCAGTTTGCAGCTGTCTTGTACTAAAGTCCTTTGCGACAGTAACCCAAATAACAATTTCAAACATCCGTGCAATTTCTGGTAGATTGTTTAAAATTTTCATCACAGTTGTTTTCCCAACACCACCCATTCCCCATATGCCAATCTTTTGTGTCCTCTCATTTCTCATGCATTTTAATATTTTTTGTAGAGTGCGCTCTGTTGATGTTCCATCTTCGACAGTTATAACAGGCATTGTTTCAACAATTTGTGGCAATGCATCAACAACCACTCCTCCCTCAAAGTTAGACTCCTCACTAAGATTCAAGATGCAATTTGTTTTCTCCACAATGCGTCGACCAAGCTTCCAACTTAATGAAATATCAAGACACCATCGCCTCAGACATCTCTTGTCTCCTTTAGAATATTCTTCTTCAATGGCATTTACTTGATTTTGAATCTCATCCACCTTACTGATCCAACTTTGACATTGGCTTGTGGGTGTTTTTTCGTTTCCATGTCTTCTTATCTCACGCTGTATATCTTCTTTCTTATCATACAAAGCCCTTGCTTTCTCATTGAGCCTTTCAAAATTCCTTTCAAGATCTTTGATATAACCCAGCCGGCGAAAAATTGGAGCACATGAGCATTTCATAATTTCCACAACTGGCGAAAGTAGCGGCCCGATCAAATTCATGCTTTACACTGCAAGATTTCAAAAGAAATGTTTAATGAATAGCTTATGGATGGTGACCTTTTCTCATAGGGTATTGAAAACACAAACACAAAGATTTCTTGCAAGATAAACATTTTGGAAGATGACCAAAAAGATTATGTTCCTGCTCATACTATCCATGCGTAAAATTTTGTATCTTTCGTCCACAATTTTTATCATTTTTCATTCACATTTAAAGCATCTGATATGTTTATAAACACTAATTCAAGGCTTAAGGCTCTGTTGGTAAAATAGAGTTTATATAGTATTTGTGCCTGCAGGGTTGAACAAGTGCCAATGGATTGGGACAGTCGGGCCCACTTTTGTGCCCCACTTATCTTTCGACCCACATGCACACAAGAATATTCAGGTGAAATCGTTTGCACATAAGAACTGTGAGGTCTACCTTAGTTTTTGAGGCAGCTTTGCACCCTCTTATGATCGACTTACCCCCTTCATGCACACTACACTCATGAATTGCCACAAGCCAAATTTGAAACTACTTGACTTGTTAAGAACCATCGTATTGAATGTTAAAAAATGACACCTTTTAATGTAATTAAACTTTGAGAGTAGCGGGTCCAGGGATTACGATGATCTCATGGGGTTTATATTTTAACCTCTACGTCTCATTGATATCTTTCCATATCATCCTCTACCACTACGCCCCACGACACTCATCTATATGCAGATAGTTCTCACTCCAATAAAGCTAAATATATATATATATATATATATATATATATAATTTATATATATATGAAAATTCGCAAGAACTCCCCATCTAAAATGGGTATTTTTGCCCCCTTTAGACTTGTCCAATTAAATGATGTCACCTCACATTAATCGACTTATTTTGAATGCACACATATTTTTTAGGAGATCTTCTCACACCCCTAATTTTCTCCTCTCTTAATTTAAGCGTCCAACTCCTATTTTATCTCCACTTTTTTCCTCCCTTATAATTTAACATTCTGATGCTCATCAAGATTATACTCAAAATCAGTACCATCATGTAATCATTCTTAAATAAATAAATAAAAGGCTGAATATAAAGATCTTGAAAAAAGTCATAAATAGATAAATTTATAATAAAGGAAACTTTTAGTGTGATTTATTTCATTACAATTAGGCAACGTCAACTAGTATCAGTCGGGCCCTTCTATGATGAGCCTGCTTCGTGATCTCCAAATCTTGCCTTTAATTTTTTTTTCTTTTAAACGATGATAATGGTTTTGATGGGCATCTATATCAAAAATTGCGCTGGTTTATTGTACTTTGATTGTAATACAATGGGATGTGCATAATAAAGAAAAGAAGTGAGAGAGAGATGGGAGAATATAGGGATGAGAGAAATAAGAGGCGAGAAAATAGGGGTGTGGACGTTGAAATAGAGAAAAAATAAAGGAGATTTTTAAAACTTGAAATTCTTTATCTGCATTTAACTTAATAATGACATGTGTTATACATATGCTTAGAAAAGGGGCATTTTTCGGGGAGTTTTGTATCACTCCTCATATATATAAAATATATATATATATAGAGAGAGAGAGAGAAAACACGCATGAGAAATGTTCATGTCCATCTATTCCTCACCATAGGATGAGGGACACTTATATAATTGAGAATATTTGTATACAAAAGGGGAAAAGTCATATATGGTCATTTGCAAAAGAGGAATGTTCATGTGCAAAGAAGGAAAGCTATATAAGTGTTCCTCACCCTATGGTGAGGGATGGATGCATATGAATATTCATATATAAATGCATTCACCTCTCTCTATCTTACGGTGAGAGGTAGCATGAGGGGCCCACCTATCGCCAACCCAAGTCGTACACACACGAGAACCTGTTCGAATTATATCGGATCCATAGAATTCTCATCGATTTGAAAAGATTGGACCATTGGATTGAAGGCCAATTTTTTATTTAATACAAAGTCGTTGAACTTGTGGGCCACGGACAACGAGTTAAAAGCATTAGATTGACCTCATATATATATATATAATATATAATATATATAATATATATAAATCTTCACCTAAGCTCATGCACTCATCACATGTGGAACACCTGCTCAACAGAGGCTAAACTATAAACAGAGACCCCCTAATAGTCACAATGCAGGGGCTCGCACCCATCAAAGACTAGATGACGGTCAGAATCGATGCACTCATTTTGGACAGTGAAAACTTGTTACATTATCAAGTGGTTAGGATTATGTTTTGGTCAACGTCCACTTTCGCTCCTGAACGGTCATAAATTGTGGTCGACCCCTCGTCGTCAACATAAAATCCATTGTTTGTGCTGTTTCACATCACCAATTGGTTTTGAGATAAATGGTAGTTCAATGGGGTGTAAGATCCTACAAATTATCATTCGAGCCTCCATTAGCAATACACTAGTAGGTGGGAGGCGATCTTTTGATCCCTCACATACCCTAGTGGGGTCTCAGGTGGGCCTCACAAAAGCTTGTTCGTGATGGGATATTTTGATCCTATAATCCCTTTCTTTACTCCTATATTCCCATCATGAATATAGATCTTTTGATCCTATATTCCCTTTTTTTTTCTTTTTTTTTCTCTTTCTGTGTGTGTTTTAGCTATTCTCTTTTCTAACTGTCCTATATTAAAAAGGAAAAGAAAAAAAAAAAAAGAAAAAAATAAAAAAGCTTAAATAAGGTGAATCCATGATAGTTCTTCTTCCATCCTTTCTCTTTTTTAAGCGTGTGCAATAGAAAGAACATGAAAAAACGTAAGGGTAGATTTTCATAGAAACTCATTTATATTTCACTACTGGCATGAATTATCCCATTCCAGTTTCAACAACCCTTGCCTTTTAATGTCCAATCATATATAGAAAAACACACAGGAGAAGAAGGAAGCATTCTCATCATGATATAAGTACCAGAAGAAATAAAGAGACAATTAGGAAATTGAATTCTCATGTGGTGCAAGCAAATAGGAATTCTACAAATTGGTATATGAAAACTTAATTCTACCACATACCTAATGAGAAGATGGCAAGATGGGCAAGAATTTGGTGCTGTTTTCACAAAGTTTTCACCACTTTTGGGGAGAGATCTGAATTATTGCTTCTAGATACAAAACTGCAAAAGACTTGCTGGACATGAGTTGACTACTGTTTAGAAGGAAACTATGAAAGAGAAAACAAAATGACAATGATTAGGTTTTAATTATCACATCGGTGGGTCAATGTAAGTCAGGGA
>QPKB01000004.1:54474400-54568919 GCA_003546025.1 Camphora micrantha | reverse complement strand
GTTAACCGTATGCGGTTAACGTGTATCGTTTACAAATAAAAGAAAAATAAAGGGGATGAATGAAATATTTCTTACCTTATTCAATTGCTCCTCATGTGGCATCTTACCTTCAATCAGTTCACATTTATACCCCTTATTTAAGAAGCATTCCACGGTTATTAACCGTAATTGAACATTGAATACGGTTAACCGCGGTACTGTTTTCCACGCATTTTTATGGGTACGGTTACGGTTACGGTTTTAAAAGATAGAAACTGCGGTTACGGTTCGGTTAACGGTTTTTCAAATTGACCGGTTACCGAACCGTTACACCCCTAATTGGATGGTTCTGAAGAAATTCTGCAAGGGTATTTAGATTATGTATCGTGTATGTTGGATCCTTTGCTTTGCTCATTTAAAAGTTGGTTGCTGCCATATTTGAAATCATGCAAAATATTCAATCAAGCCACCCACAAGCTTTTAAAAAAGCTTGAGTGTCTTCATTAACATAAATCAGTGGGCACTGTGGTGGAACTTTTATTAGGGGGGATTAAATGCCTAGTCTCTAGACTCTTAGACAAAGTAATGACTAAATTATTAATCTATACTTAGCAATATTTTTTCTAACTATGATAGGTTGGCAATAGAATTTGACCATCGGTGGGAAATATAAAGTGGGCATGATTGTGTTGGTGGACTATTTACTTAACAATGATGTTGTACCTTTCTAGGTTGCAGATAGAATTTGGCATTGGTGGGTAGGCATATTCATGGGCCGGGTTAGGACACATCCAGTGCAGCCCAACTTTAGAATCACAACCCACTTCTTAGCCCAGCCTGAAATGGGCCAAAATGTCAGGCCTAAGCCCGCCCAATTAGTCAATTGGTGGGCCGAACCGGATTTTTTACAAGTTGTGCATGGGCTTTCTAGCCATTGTTTAGACATTATATCATTAACTGAAAAGCACGCCTTGTTCAGGTAGGGCGACTGGGCTTTGGCTTTCTATCACTTAATCCGCTATATATTTAATCAGTTGAATTTACATATCCAAGTCCAACCCAAAGTTGGCTTGGACCTAATCAAAGCTCAGGCTGGCCTAGCCCATGATCAACCCTGTTGGTGGGAATTGGGAAACATTTACGAGAGAGTAATGCGTTGGTGGATTTTCCCTCCAACCCAAAAGGCAAGGTTGTCGCTCACATGAGGTACAGAACTAGGAACATTTTCTTTGTGGGGTAATTGTAAATGTCTTGAAAAACTATAATAAGTATTTTGTGAAAATATGTAAATTTATTAAGAATTAATGAAATTAGACGAATATTCTTATAGTCAACTGAAAGCTTATTAAAAAGGTCAAAAGTAAAATTATTTGTCTACAAAAAATACAAATTTTCGTCAATTTTATGACAATGAAGATGATGAAACAAAAGAAACATTATAAAAAGATCAAAAGATAATTATTACTAATGAAAGTATTAGTTTTGAGTAAAAATAAAGGTGTGATGGGATACGTACATGAAGATGAATATGAGAGAAAACTGGAGTCACATAAATGATACAGAAAAGAAGTACTGTAAGTGGGGAAGTGAGAAAAACTGGGAGTCCATTGAGAGAATTAAGAGAGAAGCATTTGTTGGCAAACGAAAAGTATATAATGAGCGAATTGTGATTCCATGTTTCATAGAAAAAAGGGAGATACTATTTCATTAAATCCACAATCGCTAATTATGTAAAATCTTATACCAGCTAATGTACCCTCTCAATTGTTTTCTTGGAATTCAAAAATCAACGAAGAGACTTTATGGAGTTGGTGATTGTTGATTAGATGAAACAGTATCTTCCCGTTTCTACGAAATAGAGGATCCGGACTCATAAATGGCCAACACACCCGTGGCTGAGTGGTGTTGGCACATTGGCACATGAATGGGGATTGATCTCTAGTACTTCAACTTGAAAGTATCCCTCTTAGCCACTGGATCACAAAAATAGAAAAAAGAAAAGAGTAAATATAACAGACATAGAATCGTCGAAGGGAAATCTCAAATTGGGTTTGTTTGTCGGCCAATGTTGAGTAGCGGTTATTTCCCTGAATCAAACCAGATCAAGGGTGAAAAACTATTTTTCTTACATGGATTCAAATCCTATACAGCTACTTATCCCTCATATATATATATATATATATATATATATTATATATATGGGAGGTGCTCTTGTGAGAGATACTCTCACCTTATTACGAGAGATAAGAAGGGGGCCCTCACATCCCTATCCAATGTCAACCACTTAAATGTAAGGGCCATCACCTTTATCTCTCATAGCAAGGTGAGAGTGTCTCTCACAAGAGAACCTCCCTAAATAAATATATATATATAGGGAGATGCTTTTATGAGAGATATCTCTCACCTTACTATGAGAGGTTAGGTGGGGACCCTCACATTTAAGTTGTTGGCACTAGCAACAAACGCTCGTGCTAAGATCGGGCCCAAAAATAAATATACCTCGCACGGGTCCACCACCTATTGGGTCGCCCGTGGGTCCTCCTTTGGATCTACGAATCAGATGGGTCATCGGGTGGCGCACCCGGATCCCGGTATCAACGCAAGAAAATCAAGCCTTTGGGACTAAAACACGTCATCTCCCTCTATCTAATCATACGTTGGATGGTGGGCCAAACAGGACCCACCTTGCACGGGTCCACCACCTAATGGGTTGCCCGTGGGTTTTCCTTCGGATCCACGAATCAGATGGGTCATCGGGTGGCCCACCTAGGTCCCGATATCAACACAAGAAAATCAAGCCTTTGGGAATGACTGTTTTAACGAAAAATATCCAATCCTTTGGATTTCAAAACATCGAAAACACGTTATCTCCCTCTCTCTGATCAGACGCTGGATGGTGGGCCAAACAGGGCCCACCTCGCACGGGTCCACCCACCTACTGGGTCGCCCGTGGGTCCTCCTTCGGATCCACAGATCAGATGGGTCATCGGGTAGCTCACCTGAGTCCCAGTATCAATGCAAGAAAATCAAGCCTTTGGGACTAAAACATGTCCTCTCCCTCTATCTGATCAGACGTTGGATGGTGGGTCAAAACAGGGCCCACCTTGCACGGGTCCACCACCTAATGGGTCGCTCGTGGGTCTTCCTTCGGATCCACGAATCAAATGGGTCATCGAGTGGCCCACCTGGGTCCCGGTATCAACGTAAGAAAATCAAGCCTTTGGGAATGATTGTTTTAACGAAAATATACAATCCTTTGGATTTCTAAGATATCTAAAACACGTCCTCTCCCTCTCTCTGGGCACACGCTGGATGGTGGGCCAAACAGGGCCCACCTCGTACCGGTAGAACACCTACTGGGTCACTCGTGGGTCCTCCTTTGGATCTAGGAATTGGGTCATCTGGTGGCTCACTCGGGCCCCGGTATCAATGCAAGAAAATCAAGCCTTTGGGACTAAAACACGTCATCTGATCTCTCTAATCAGACACTGGATGGTGGGTCAAACAGGGCCCACCTCGCGCGAGTCCACCACCTATTGGGTCGCCGTGGGTCCTCCTTAGGATCCACGGATCAGATAGGCCATCGAGTGGCCCACCCGGATCCTAGTATCAACGCAAGAAAATCAAGCCTTTGGGAATGACTGTTTTAATGAAGAGATGGAAGTGAAAGGGTTTCTCTCTTACTTGCTCTGAGATGAAAAATGGAGGGGAGAGGCGCCGTTGCTACAATGAAGATGGAGTTGCAGGCTGACCACGAAGATTGATGTTGTTGATGGAATGTTTGTTGTCGGTGCCAGTATGCTCAAAACTCAGACTTAGTGCCCTCTTCTTACTTTCTTCTGCTGCTCCTCTATTTATTCTTCTCTTCCTTTGCCATCAATCCCTTTTTTTTCCAATATTTGCTGTATTTTAGCAGATCAGTTACGTAGTGGGATAATTTTTATTTGGAGGAAGTTATACGAAAGTTAGTTTGGAGGTGAGTGGAAAGTGGAGTGGGATAATTTTTATTTGGAGGAAGTTATACGAAAGTTAGTTTAGAGGTGAGTGGAGAGAGGAGATACTGATAGGTGTCTTCATGTATGTGTGGGGGTATTTTACCAACTCGGTATTTTACCAACTCGGTGCCCGACGTAGCTCGGTTGATCCATCCCGACCTCGGCTCTTGGAAAAGTTCCACTTCGGCCGAGGACCGTCCATCCCAAGGAACTAGGTAAACGAGGAGATGCATTCCCGTTGTGGGACGTCGCCGATATGCGCCTCGGCGATGGTTAATCGGGTTCGACACCTTGTCAATCAGCAATTAATGAGGGCACGTCTTGGTTCAGGCAGACGAGATGGGCGCCGAATACGGAAGAAGCGTGGACTTCATTCCGCTGTCATATCAGCAATCATGTGGAAGATAAAGGTATGACCTGACAGGACAGAACCTCTACCAACCTCCATTTATGGGAAAGGTATGGTCCGATGGGACCGTACGTCTACCAACCTCCACTCAGGGAAGATCCGAGGGCACCAACATCTATAACTAGGTACGGCATAGAATGGCAGGAGGTAAGCAAAGCGAAGCCCATTCTCCCTCCCCATACACTCTCCCTTTGTTCAGTAACAAGACTAACTTAGGCGTCGGAGTGCCTTCGGTTCTTCACGGCCAAGGCCTCTAACCCATTTCTTTTCCTCAGGTCAAGAGAACACTCCCTTTTATCAGAGGCTCTTCAGCAGCACACGTCAAAGCAAGTTCGTGTTATTTTAGGCACTTACAATTGGCGCCGTCTGTGGGAACTTGATACAAAATGCCACCTAAAGCAAAAAAGATCGCCGAAACACTGCGAGCCATGCCAGTGCCGCATTCGCCGGTGCTGCAAGAAGTGGCACCACCTGATGCGCAGTAAGAGAGGCCCCCAAGGCCGCCGTCGCCAGTATTACAGGAAGTACCAATCTCGTTGGAGCCCGCGGAGCAACAGGGAACGGCGCTGGCGCAGCCGGCGCTGGCACGATCTCCTCGACAGAGAAGGGCCGGGAAAGAGCCTCTTCTAATGGCTCCTCCCCAGCGAGGCGGTCAGCCTCCCAAGCGTCCTCTGCGACGAACGGCTCCTCTCCAGCGAGGCAGTTAGCCTCCCAAGCGTCCTCTGCGACGAACGGCTCCTCCCCGGCGAGATAGCCGGCTTTCCCAGCATCCTCCACGACAACCATCTCCCCCTCGTCAAAAGAGAATCTCGCGCGGATCCCGTCTTGCAAGGGAGCCCCTAAGGGATAGATCTCCGACGGTCGTCGAATCCAGACGAACCGAAGGGGGGAATCCCAACCACGATCCGCGGATTGAGGAAATTAGAGCACAAAACACCATCATCCAGGAGAAGGAGGAACTGATACGCCAACTCCAGCAGCAGCTGCAGGCGGCAAATCAGGCTCCACCTTCCGGCGTCCATTCAGTTAGGCAAGATCTGAGGCGAGCCCTCGACAGCAAAAGACGTCATCACACTTACGAAGAAGGCTCTAGTAGCAGCCCTGGCGGCACTCAAGGAGAAAAGAGGCCGAAGGCGCAAGATGAAGGTGGTATGCCGGAATGGCTTGACCACCACATAAAGCAGACGATCCAGCAGAATATGGAGGTGGCCGGCTTCGCTCGCGACCGGCTGAACGTCTACAGCTCTGGAGAGCTAGGCGTCTCCCCATTCTCATGGGAAATAAGAAATTTCCCCCTCCCCGAAAAATTCAGCATCCCGAGATTCACCCTCTATGATGGGACCTCGGATCCCGCGGCCCACCTAAGGCATTTCACCCAGCAGATGTCGGTATGGGGCGACATCGGGCACTTGAATTGCAGGGTGTTCTCTTCCAGCCTGGGCGATCTCCCTCTCCGATGGTTCTGTGCCCTCCCTGGAGGATCGATCTTAGGCTGGCGGCAACTCACGGGCTCCTTCCTGGAAAAGTTTCAGGCACATCGGGTCATTCCAAAAACCAACCAGGACCTGATGGCTATGAGAATGAGGCGGGACGAGAACGTAACTCGATTCGCCAAAAGGTTCTGGACCATCTATAGCCAGATCGAAGATGCCAACGAACAGCTGGCTGTGATGTGCTTTAAGGAGGCCTTGTTGCCAGGCATTGAACTCCGCAGGGAGCTTGTTCGATACCCTGTAGGCACGATGAAAGCACTCATGACCCGGGTGAACCAGTTCGTCGAACAGGAGGAGGACGAGACCAGGGCTCGAGAGAACTTTGGTCTCAAGCACCAGGATGGCCATTTCGAGGACCGGCTCCCCCAGAAAGACAAGAAGCCGTTCCGAAAGGAGGAGGTGAGCCGTCAGCACACCCCAGCAGGTCCGGCGATGGCCTCACCTCCCGCCTCGGAAGGAAAGATGAAGAGCAGACCACTATCAGATTCATATAGGGCGGTGAATACTGTTTTCAAAGAGCCCATCTATAGAATCCTCACCAAGATCAAGACACAGCCATTCTTTTCGCCGCCCCAGCCAATGAAGGGTGATCCCTCCACTCGGAATCCAAGCAGGTTCTGTTCATATCACAGGCAGAACGGACATATGACAGAGGACTGTGTGTCCCTTAAATCCTACCTTGAGAAGCTCGTCAAAGAAGGGCGCCTCAAAGAGTATGTAAAGGAAGAAAGCAGCCATGATGGTCGATCTCGGCAATGCCGAGGTGACGAAGATAACGGTGAGACCGCAGGAATCATAAGCGTCATCCACCTGGCGCCCGTGGCAACAGGGATCAATCAGACACGTGCCGAAGCCAGAAGGGCCTCCCACAGTAGGCAGGTGCTTACGGCCGAGCTGGAACCAGCCTCGAAAAAAACTCGGGCCGACAAGCCCCGAATCTGGTTCTCAGACCACGACCTCCACGGAGTCCGCTCTCCTCACAACAACCCCCTGGTGCTCACTCTGAAGCTCGAAAATTTCATGGTAAAAAGGGTACTCATAGATCCTGGCAGCTCGTCGGAAATTCTCTATTTCGACTGCTTTAGGAAACTGGGCCTTAAGGCAGAGGATCTGCAAGAATCTCGCACCCCTCTTGTGGGATTCAGTTCAAAGCCAGTTTACCCCAAAGGAAAGGTCTCTCTGAGGATCCAGGTCGGAGGAGCCAGCAGACAAGCTGACTTTCTAGTAGTGGATGTGCCATCACCCTACAATGCAATACTGGGAAGGAGTTGGCTGCACAGCATGGAAGCCGTGCCTTCCACCCATCACCAGAAGCTGAAATTCCCGTTGGAAGACAAGAATGGTAGGGTCGAGATAATAACGGTCGAAGGTGACCAAGAAATGGCCAAGCAATGCTTGATGGCCGTCATTTCCAGCGAAAAGGAACCCCAAGTGCATATGGCCGAGTTGGAAGCAGAATCAGAAGGCTACGGCCGAACTCCTGAACAGAAGAGCACCGAGGACTTGGCCGAGGTCAGAATCAACCCGCAAGACCCCGAAAGGGTTTTCTTACTCGGTAGCCAGCTTACCGAGTCGGAGAAGGCCGAGCTCCTCGACTTCCTGTTGCTGAACAAGGAGGTCTTCGCCTGGACTCCCTACGAAATGCCCGGCATCGACCCGGAAATCATATGTCACAAACTGAACGTGGACCCAAGACACAAACCGGTCATCCAGAAAGCTCGGCGGTCAGGGACCCAGCAAGCTGAAGCGGTGATGGAAGAGGTCGACAAACTCCTTGAGGCAGGAGCAATAAGAGAAGTCCACTACCCCGAATGGCTCGCCAATACTGTGGTAGTCAGGAAAAAGAGCGGGAAGTGGAGGGTCTGTGTTGATTTCACCGATCTCAACAGATCTTGTCCCAAAGATAGTTTTCCACTCCCCAAGATCGACCAACTGATCGATGCCACCGCAGGGCATGACAGGATGAGCTTCCTTGATGCTTATCGAGGGTACCACCAAATCCTGATGTATGGGCCGGACGAGGAAAAAACGGCATTTATAACCCCCAGAGGCATCTATTGCTACAAAGTGATGCCTTTCGGGTTAAAGAATGCAGGAGCGACCTACCAGTGGCTGGTCACAAAAATGTTCCAGGCCCACCTCGGCAGATCCGTAGAAGTATACGTTGACGATATGGTCGTCAAGTCCAAAAAATCAGAGGACCACTTGGCCGACCTCCGACAAGTTTTCGACATCTTGAAGACATTCAGACTAAAGCTAAATGCGTCGAAGTGCGCGTTCGGAGTTGGCTCTGGAAAATTCTTGGGGAGCTTGGTCACCAGACGAGGGATTGAGGCTGATCCAGAACAGATCTCGGCAATACAAGCGGTCTAGAGCCCGACCACGACAAAGCAGGTACAGAAGCTTACTGGAATGGCGGTTGCGCTCAACCGCTTCATAAGCCGCGCCTCAGACAAGTGTCTCCCTTTCTTCCAGCTCTTGAAAAAGAGTTCAAAATTTCAGTGGACTCCGGAGTGCGACCAGGCTCTTCAGAGGCTCAAGGAATATTTATCCTTAGCCCCCATACTGTCAACACCACTACAAGGCGAAGTACTCTACCTATACCTTGCAGTCTCAGACCATGCCGTACGCTCGGTGCTGATAAGAGAAGAAGACCGGCAGTAGAAGCCGATCTATTATACAAGCAAAACCCTGCTCGACTCCGAAACCAGATACCTGCCACTGGAAAAGCTCGCGCTGGCCCTCGTCAGCGCCTCTCGCAAGCTCTCCCATTACTTCCAAACGTATACCATAGTGGTTGTTACGGAGCATCCGCTCAAATCCCTCTTCAGGAAGGCAGATTTCTCCGGGCGAATTTCAAAATGGGCCGTCGAACTGGGACAGTATGATATACACTATCAGCCCTGGACGGCGATCAAGGCTCAAGTCTTGGCGGACTTTCTTGTCGAATTCATTTCTCCAAGTTCGGCACCCACCAGGTCGGCTACCGAACTAGGGGGCAACAGCGAGGATGATGTCGCAAGCAGAGATGAAGCCACCAAAGCAGAACATCAATCCTGGAAGCAATTCCTTGGCACAGCATGGAAAGTCTTCGTCGACGGATCATCAACAACGAAGAGGTCCGGTATCGGCATAGTGCTCCAATCCCCTGAAGGTCTCGTCATCGAACAGGCATTGACGCTCGGCTTCAAAGCGTCCAATAACGAAGCTGAATACGAAGCACTAATCATAGGATTAGACAGCGCCAAGGTCTTAGGGGCAAAACAGTTGGCGGTTTTCAGCGATTCTTAGTTAGTAACGAGCCAACTCAGCGGGGATTACCGAGCTCGCGACGAAAGGATGGCCGCCTACGTGTCCCGCGCAAAGCAATCTCTCTCTCAGTTCCAAAAAGTTGAAATCAGGCAGATCGGCAGGGAATCAAACTCCCATGCCGACGCCCTCACCAGTCTGGGATCAGCTGTTGAAGCAGGCCGGAAGAGAACCATTGAAGTGGGAACGCTGGAAACACCTAGCATAGAGCTCGCTCCAGTTCGGCTCATCTTATATGCCGATCTCGGTCCTAGTTGGATGGACCCAATAGTAGCTTATCTAAAAGACGACCAACTTCCCGAAAACAAGAGCGAGGCCCACAAAATCAGGTTGAGAGCAACTCGATTTTGGCTGTCTCCAGAAGGCAGACTATATAGAAAATCCTTCACAGGACCTTACTTCCTGTGCGTGCACCCGAGCAAGGTCGAAGATTTTCTATATGAAATCCATGAAGGCATTTGTGGGAGCCACATCGGAGGTCGGTCGTTGGCCTACCGGGCCATCAGCCAAGGCTACTGGTGGCCTTATATGCAGAAGGATGCACAGCTCTACGCCAGGAAGTGTGAGAAATGTTAGAAGTTTTCACACTCCCTCCATCAGCCAGCCCAGACCTGACCCCACTTTCAAGCCCGTGGCCCTTCGCTCAATGGGGACTGGACATCGTCGGGCCTCTCCACCGAACTCCGGGAAATAAAAGGTGGCTAATAACAGCTACGGATTATTTCACAAAGTGGATAGAGGCAGAACCATTGCCCTCCATTACCGAACAGGACACAAGAAACTTCGTCTGGAAGAATATAGTAACGAGATTTGGAATCCCTCGGGTATTGATCTCCGACAACGGGACCCAATTCGATTCAAAATTCTTCAGGAACTTCTGCCAGGAGCTCGGTATTAGAAACCGCTACTCGTCCCCAGCATATCCACAAAGCAACGGGCAGGCCGAAATCTCAAATAAAGTAGTTCTCGACGGCCTGAAGAAGAGGCTTGACAGGGCCAAGGGGAGATGGGTCCAGGAGCTCCCGAGTGTCCTTTGGGCATACAGAACGACGCCGAGACGATCCACCTCGGCTACGCCTTTTTCCTTGGCCTACGAGATGGAAGCTGTAATACCCCTCGAAGTTGGCCTTCCCACTCTGCGGTCGGAACTTTTCAACCAAGATGAAAACAACGTGAATCTGGCCAGAGAACTCGATCTAGCAGAGGAAAGAAGAGAAACCGCAGCTATCCGCCTGGCCTCCTATCAACAGCAGTTGGCCAGAGGGTACAACCAGAAAGTCAGAGAAAGGAGGTTCTCTATTGGAGAACTGGTTCTGAAAAAAGTACTGACTACAGATAAAAACCCAAGTGAAGGCAAGCTCTGGCCGAACTAGCAAGGCCCGTTCAAAATTGTGTCTGTCGCCGGGCAGTCTGCTTACAGGCTCAAAGACATGAACGGCAAAGGACTACCACGATCCTGGAACGCTGCGCATCTCAAGAAATATTACTTTTGAAATTGTACTCATTACAGGCAATAAAAATGATGAATTCTCCAGCAGCTATAGTTTGTCTTGTCTCCTTCCATGCCCAGACCCGGTTGCAGAACCAGTCCTCCCTTAGCTCGGTTAACGGAACCAGCTACCCTGACTCGGTTACAGAACCAGTCCTCCCTCAGCTCGGTTAACGGAACCAGCTACCCTGACTCGGTTACAGAACCAGTCCTCCCTCAGCTCGGTTAACGGAACCAGCTGCCCAGACTCGGTTGTAGAACCAGTCCTCCCTTAGCTCGGTTAACGGAACCAGCTGCCCAGACTCGGTTGCAGAACCAGTCCTCCCTCAGCTCGGTTAACGGAACCAGCTGCCCAGACTCGGTTGCAGAACCAGTCCTCCCTCAGCTCGGTTAACGGAACCAGCTGCCCAGACTCGGTTGCAGAACCAGTCCTCCCTCAGCTCGGTTAACGGAACCAGCTGCCCAGACTCGGTTGTAGAACCCGTCCTCCCTCAGCTCGGTTAACGGAACCAGCTGCCCAGACTCCGTTGTAGAACCGATCCTCCCTCAGCTCGGTTAACAAAACAAACTGCCCAGGCTTGGTTCCTAAACCAGCCCGGCTATTTAACCATCCATTTCCCAGACCGAGCTGTGAAATTATACTACATTCAGGACCTATTCGTGTAAATTCCTGCTTGACATAATCGGAAAACCTCGCCACTAAGAACGGCGCTTCCAGCCAGGCTCTTGGTGTGTGGGTTCATGATTCGAAAATCACTTATATATAACGAAAAGAAAACTTCACCCTAGTTGAAATAGAAAAGAAAAAGGAATAGACAAACACACTCATGCGAAAATAGACCTTTCATTAATAAAAGTAGTACAAACTTGTTCTTACAAATAGAAAAAGAGGAAGTACAAAAGAAGAATCAGATCTTCCCTAAAGGAATTTCAGGAGGAGGGACTTCCGGAGTAGCCTCGGCAGCCGGAGCCTCGGGTGCTGGAGCCGCTGCTGGGGATTGAGGAGGAGCCGAACTCTCTTCCGAGGCCTGGGGTTCAAGTTTAGGCAGATCCTGATATATAGGGTTGTCTTCAGAAACACTCATTTTCTTTAACACTGCTTTGCACCCAAGCTGAAACAAGCGCGGACCCAGGTTCTCAAGCTGCGCTTCATAATCCTTGGTGGCCTCCCCCACCCCGTCATTATAAGCAGCATCGACTTCCGCCTGGGTCGTGGCTTCAATATGGGCTTTCTCCTTACATGCGACCTCAAGCTCGGCTGCCTTTTTCTTCAGCTCGGCATCCTTCCTTTCCAACTCGGCTTTCGCCTCAGCCAACTCGGCTTCGAGCTGGATCGCCCTCTTCGCCTTAACCTCCGCCGCCGCTTTCAGAACGACGCTCTCCTCCTTGGCTTTGCAGACCTCGTTCACGGCGGCTTCGAGGTCTTTGGCGAGGCTGAAATTTTTCCCCTCCTCCTCCTTCAGATTCTTGCAAGCGCCCTCTAAGGACTCGGTTATCCTCTTCTTCTTAGCCTCCAGTTTCTCGATCCGGGTGTCCCGGTGCTGGACTCTGTCCGTAGCCACCTTCGCCAGCTGAATGATCTGCAAAAAGCAGGGTTCGAATGTCAAAAAAGTCCCACAGAAAACAATCAAGATGTTCTGAAAAACTCACCGAGAAGGCTGATTGAATGATGCCGACCATCAAAACTCCATCCTCCAACCGCTGCAGCCTCTCTATGTCCTGCGGGAGAGCGCAGGCGCCTGCGAATGTAGCTGCAACGGAGGGGTTCCCATGGAGGCGATCGTCCACAGTGATCGGCCTCCCCGGCCCGAGCAGCAGGGAAGGCCTCCATATTGCCGGGCCCTCTCAAGGGGTTGCCAAACTAGCCTCTAGGGCCTGTTCCGCCCCTCTCCCCGAGGCCTTCTCCGCCGGACCCTCAGTTCGGGGCCGCTTCTCCGGGGCTCCCTCTCTCTCTCCCCCAGCAGGACGGTCCCGTCGGGATGAACTCGGCTTCTCTAGCCTCGGCCCCTTCTCCACCCGAGGCCTCTCCTTTGAGATCTCCGCGGGGCGCTCGTGGGCGGGGGGGACCGGTAGGGAGAGGAACGCCGGCGGAACCCTGACCCGCGGGAGCCTGCTGTTTGCTCGTAGCAGGGGGAATCGGGGCAGCAGCTTCCCTCCCAAACAACTTGCTACCCAGGTCTTTTGTCGCCAAAGGAGGGCGTCGGGGCGGCATTCTCCTTTCCTCAGAGCTCGGGGAAGAATAGGAATCAACGATCCTTTCGAGATCAAGTTCTGGTTCGGCTCGGGATGTGGTGGCCTCGGCTCCTGAAGCTTTTCGGCGTTCAAGATCGGGCGATGTCGCGTCACTCGCGGGTCTCCTCTTGATATATGTCTTATACCTCGGTTCGTAGCCGAGAAGCGACCAGGCGGCCCTCGTGTTGTGGCCTTTGTAACCACGCACAGCCTTTTGCCAGTCGACGTTCGGTCTCCAGTCGGAATTGATAGCCTCGCTCTTCCTCTCGCTGACCTCTGCACAGGCAAAAACACGGGGCTTAATCCAACAAGGGAGAAGAACAGAAAAGCAAGGGCATGAAGGAGTTCGGTGCATTACTTGGAGGGATCCCGAAATGACGGGGTACCCTGTACCGCTTCTCGGCCGCGGTCTCCTCCTCCCCGAACTCCCAATTGCCTGATACGAACAGGCGGTCGTTCCCGGCATGACGGCCCGAATCCTCCAGTTCGGTAACGAATTGTTCCCTTCCTGGCCTCCCCCGGAGGTAAAAACAGGTACCATCCCCCGCCGATTTGCACACGTCATATGCATCCTCTATGTCGTGAACGCCGAGGTTAATCCCTACAATCCTATTGAGTTCCACAGCCCCCATTATTACCTTGTAACCATTAGGCATCAACTGGCAGGGGCTGAGGTGCCATGTTGACAGGCATGCCCTCAACAGTGGGTGGACCAGGAACCTGACCCCTCCCTCGACTATGGCCACTAAGGGAAAAGGCATCCACCCATCAGCGAATACAAACCCGTCGAACATATCATCAGGGTCGTCTACCCTGGTACTAACGTTTGCAGGGATGCGATACATCTCCCTGAAACTCTCCATAGCCTCGGGGGTATCCACCCAATGCCTATAGACTCCCATTCTTCCAAAAAGAGAAACCCTAGATTAAAAACCCTAAGGGGACGAGACACAGAAAGAGGAAGGAGGAAGGGGAACTCACGAAAAAGCTCGCGCTGGTTGGGGAAGACCAAAAACTTGATTCGCAGCAGAAGCTTCCTTCGGATGATCTTCAAAATTGCTCAGGGTCGAAAAATGCAGAAGTAAGAGAAGAAGGGAGGGCCACCCCTATTTATAAAGGTCGCCTTCCCCGATATCGAGGACAGGAATCGCCGCCTCGGGCGGCGCGCACACTGCCCCAGAAACGATTGAAGGAACCGTCAAACGATGACACGTGTCACCAACAGTTGTTTTCCCTCGGAAAGCGAAGAGTCGCTCCCATTAATCCCCTCAGGAGATGCAATAAAGGGGGCGTACTAATCAGTCGTCCTTGTCAGACAGGATGGCAGCCGTTTTAATTGCCCATCAATATACTCAGGACAGAGATCTTGAAAACAAGACACCTGCGAGATTCCTCACTAAAATAAAGCTCTTGGTCCCGAAGTCAAATACCGAGACCCAGAGCTTAGGGGGCAATTGTGTGGGGGTATTTTACCAACTCGGTATTTTACCAACTCGGTGCCCGACGTAGCTCGGTTGATCCATCCCGACCTCGGCTCTTGGAAAAGTTCCACTTCGGCCGAGGACCGTCCATCCAAGGAACTAGGTAAACGAGGAGATGCATTCCCGTTGTGGGACGTCGCCGATATGCACCTCGGCGATGGTTAATCGGGTTCGGCACCTTGTCAATCAGCAATTAATGAGGGCACGTCTTGGTTCAGGCGGACGAGATGGGCGCCGAATACGGAAGAAGCGTGGACTTCATTCCGCTGTCATATCAGCAATCATGTGGAAGATAAAGGTATGCCTGACAGGACAGAACCTCTACCAACCTCCATTTATGGGAAAGGTATGGTCCGATGGGACCGTACGTCTACCAACCTCCACTCAGGGAAGATCCAAGGGCACCAACATCTATAAATAGGTACGGCATAGAATGGCAGGAGGTAAGCAAAGCTAAGCCCATTCTCCCTCCCCATACACTCTCCCTTTGTTCAGTAACAAGACTAACTTAGGCGTCGGAGTGCCTTCGGCTCTTCACGGCCAAGGCCTCTAACCCATTTCTTTTCCTCAGGTCAAGAGAACACTCCCTTCTATCAGAGGCTCTTCAGCAGCGCACGTCAAAGCAAGTCCGTGTTATTTTAGGCACTTACAATGTATGTTCTAAAATGAGGGATTGAAGTTTGGAGCCCTGTAGTTAAACAAAGGGAAAAAAACATTCCCTTAGAGATATAGATTGGATATGGATGTGAGGGTCCCCACCCAATCTCTCATATAAGGTGAGAGATATCTCTCATAGGAGCATCTCCCATATATATATATATATATACCCATAAAACTAAATACCCCATAAGTTTATATATTGAATAGAATGAAACATGAAAATTGAAATGGTGTATTTTCATAGAAATCCATTTATATTTCTCTACTTGCACATTCAAAAAAGACTTTAAATCGGGAAATATGTGGCTCTAATCTCGCATCCAGTAGATGCTGTCAATGAGCACCTTTGAATCAGAAAATAATCATTTCCATAGATTTCCATGCACTCCCTAGTTCCAACTGGTGAAACAGAAAATCCATTTATAGACCACCATAATTCAATTAGCCTTTGTTCCATCGATCTCTGGTTGGTTGATTTAATGGGTTCTGCTCAAATTAAAGAAACAGGCATAAGATCAAATATTCTGTTTTCCTAAAACTAGCACAAAAAGATCATATAATTGCAACTTAAAATTTTTTATGATCTACTTGAAACTCAATTCAATTAGGTATAGATCCCATTCCAGTTACAACCAACCCTTGCCTTCAACATTAGTAGAAAAAGGAATCATTGCTCATTCATAAATCATAATAAAAGTAGTAAACGAAATAAAGAGAAGGAGATTGAGTTCTCATTGGTTACTAGAAAATAGGGCAAAGATGAGCAAGAATTTGTTGCTATATGCCGTGTTTTCACTCCGACAGACCTTTGAAGTGCTATATGTTGCTATTTAAACTAGCATAAGGTGTGGGTATGCTCCCACATGGGTTTAGCGGACAGGAATTAGTCATGTTTGTTTCAATACCTCATAGATACCCACGTCATAAAATAAGGCAAAAATGAATTAAGAAACTTGAGAAACTTGAGAAACTTGAGTTTAAAGCTAAAGAAAATCCTACTTCCTAAAGAAAATCCTACTTCATATGGGGTAAAATCTATTATTAAGTCAAAGTTTATTTTTTAGAAAATAATTAGACTCTAAAAATAAAAATCCCTTTTCATGAATCAAAATCTTAATTAAAAATAAGAATGCTAGTTTATTTTCTCATTTAAATAACTTCAGGCCAAATGATATTTTTGTAAAAAAAAACGCGTAAGATACAACGTACGTTTTGGAAGGCATGATTTAAAGTTTAATTGTTGAATTAATCACTAAACCAACCTATTAATTTTTTCACTTTATTGAGGATCCAAATGATGGAAAGATTTTATTTAGGTTCTACTTTAGGGTTTAATTGCCAATTTTGATTAGCGGTTTGATCTCGTGGTCTTGATTTGGGTTTTTATGAAAATAGAAGCAATTTTGATCCTGAAAAACTACTTATTAGATATAAGAATTCATAAATCTAAAGAAAATAGACTTGCGATTCATTAAAAGAAGGGACATTTACCACAAAAATCCATTTAAATAAGGTAACTACAGTTGAGGATCCTAAACTTTTATAATGACGGCCAAGGACCTCAAGCCCAAATCATTTCTTTTTTTTCCCATTTTGCCCTTTTTTTTGTTGATGTCAACACAACTAGTTCCATTTTTTGTTATGAGTAATATTTGTTGACATCAACAAAATATTCGTCGACATCAACATAAAATTGTGTTGACATCAACAAAAATACCCAGTTATTACAATCAGTGACTCTGTGAATTTGTTGACGTCGATAGAAAATTCGTCGACATCAACATAAAATTGTGTTGACGTCAACAAAAATGCCCAGTTAACAGCACGAGTGACCCTGTGAATTTGTTGACATCGACAGGAGATTCGTTGACATCAACATAAAATTGTATTGACGTCAACAAAAATGCACAGCTTACAGCACGAGTGACCCTATGAATTTGTTGACGTCGACAGAAAATTCGTTGACATCAACATAAAATTGTGTTGACGTTAACAAAATCGCCCAGTTAGTGTCAACAAAAATATGAGTTTTCTGTTGTTTAGGGTTTTGTTGACATCGAGCAATCTCTCTCTCATTGTGATTGAGAAAAAAGGAGTAGGGCGTTGATCTCCTTTTTCTCCTTCCTCTCTTTCTTATATCCTACCGTTGCTGTTGATTTGGAGGTAAAGAACCTTTTTATTTTTTTATTTTTTTAGGGTTATGTTGACATCAACTAACCAAGGGCAAAAACGGAACGAAATATTGGATTTTGGGCTAGAGGTCCTTGGCCGTCATGATAAAATTTAGGATCCTCAGTTGTAATTACCCTATTTAATGAGATTTTTGAAGTAAATGTCCCTTAAAAGTAAAATAGGACTGTTGATGTCAAATATTATGATTATAAATAACAAATGAAATATCATGATTTCGAAAAACTAATATTTCATAATAGAATAATTCAAGATCATTATAAAAATAAATCTAGAATCTCCAAGAGCACAATACCATGATTTCACATCTTAATGTTCAGAGGGCCCTTCATTGGAGTCTAGAAAATACAAAATTCTAGAACATTTAATGATTTCAATGGAGAAATTCAACCTAATGATTTCAAGTCATAATTCAATTCTAAAAAATAAGAAACGAATTGTGCTCATCATATATATTAAAATTTTGTATTCCATATATCTAAAATCAAACTATGAACATTGTATTTATAGACGTCTCATTATTCGAATTATAATTCTAGATGGTTCGCTTAGATTATTTATTTAGAAAGTGAAAACAATTAGATTCTTCTTGGAACTCTTCTTCATCAACCAACTCAATGATTGAGGAGACAAAATTCGACACTTGAGGAATCTGCCGCTCACACAAGTAGTGAAAACCAGAACTTAAAAGAAAGAGAAGACACATATAGTGGGCCCCTCACACTTTCAAAGATTTTTTTAATTTTTTCCTTCTAGATCTAGTTTAATGGGTTGTATATATTTTTTGTAATTTCTATGAGAATGGTGAAGAAAGAATATAAAAAGAATATTCAAAATGAATGAAGAATATGAAAAAAGAAAAAAAAAGCAATATCAAGGTAATTGATGTTATTTTTGTAGATTTTATCATGAGTATGAAAAAGGGTATGCGAATAAAAAAGGGGTACGTGAATGTCGTATTTCCTAAAAGAAACCACCCCACCCCCCACCCCCCATTCGTGTCCTTCTTCCTTCTTTTATCTACAACATTTGCTCTCTTCTGTCAATGGCGAGCACCAGCCACTACAAAGGTGACCCCGAGTCACTTCTCTTCCCTTCCTCTTTCCACTTCTTCCCTCTTTGCCTGTTCCTGTTCCCTCTTTTTCTTCAATCATAACCAATCCTAACTAGGTCTTGCTAACGCCCTTCACCCGTAAATGACATTTTTCTATAAATAATCGCTACCAAAAGCACTTCATATTCATCTTTGAGATCACAAAACATGCAGGTCATTTGTGGTGCATATTCTTCTTGGCTCATACAATTCCATGGCTCAATTTGCTAAGCGTGGATGTTGTGAACCCCATTTGAGTCGGACACTTGTCTCAAACTCTCTGCACCAAATTAAGATTGTTTGTCTGGCTTGACAATGAATTTCTAGTACAATTCTTCTAATAAATGGAATTTTCTTTTCCTTAAAATATTCGAAATTCTTATAAACAATGTGAGAGGCATTGATAAAGATTGAGATGGAAGAAGAAAAGAAATAGTACCCCACGTGATATCCCTTGCCTAGAACATTTAGTACACTCAATTAAGTAGGAATGTCCCCACCCAATACAGTCAAAACAATAGTAAGGTAGGGTATCCCCGCCTCACTGAGTGTTTTAATTCTGATGAGCGGAGATATCACCGCTCAAAGAAAACATGAAAAAAGGACAAAAAAGGTGGCGGGAGGACCTATCTGATCTATATTAAGATTTGAAGACCTTTTTGGTCTCCAACTAGTCTTAGGGGACTTTTCCAGTAAAATCCTCAATTTAAAACTATGAAATCTATAAGAAAAGGTAAATTAGGACTAAATGATATCTAAAACAAGAAACCAAATTAAATATTTAAACCTTTATAGAATCGAAACATTAGAATTAGAAAGAATTAAAAAGGCCTATTTTTAAATAAATTAAATGGTCAATAAAGAGTATTGAACTATATAAAATCATTGAGAAATCAAAAGGTATAACTAAATGACTGTAACCATGTCACGTAAAAATAGAAACCGTAAAGTCATAAGAAATTAAAATGACATAAATTAAAGTCATTAAATAAATGACTATCATGTACTAAGAAGAAGAGATAGCCACAGTGGAAAGGACAGTCACATGGGTGTTCAATTAATTTAGATAGACTGAGATTAGAGGGCCCAAATTAATAATAAGAAAAACAATTCAACAAACAGTTAGTAATCAGGTATCCAATGGCCCATTTGATATATGATTTGGAAAACCTTGTGGTATTTCCAAATTATATGAAAGGGTTTAAAGGATCTAAATTTCTAAGCCTGTAGCAATCAATGGTGTGGACATCTGAACACCATGGCCAATTGATCTACTTGATTACTGAAAACACACTTTAAGTAATTGACAATGAAAAACTTCGCACATATACTAACTATGCGATATATACCGAGTCCTGGTCAAATTTGGTTTATGTTGTGGTGGCTGTTGAGGGCGAAGGCGCTGCTGCATCTGCACGAGTGGCTACAATGACCTAATCGTTTGCTTCAACACATGATATATGGATGCTAGGTTCGAGGCACGTGGAGTCGTCCATGAGTCATATAGGTCGGTCCGGCTGGGCTTAGCATGGGTAGATAGGTATGTGACTACTAATTAGTGGGCCTGCATTAAATCAAGGGTGTTATGTCAACAAGTAGAGTGTTCTCCTTTCAAAAAATATATAAAAAAAATGTACATGGATTTGATGTGGGGCCATCCCCAAACTGCTAATCCGATTAAAGTACTCCCTTTAAATCAAAATCCGGCAATTTAGGCAATAAATCTTGACTCATTTGCTAACTATGGTTCCTAAAGATCTATTCCATCCCTAAACTATTCTATCCCTGAACGTTCCCATATTAAGCATTTTATTTTCTTTTTGGCTAAGTTGGATCAATGGTATGGTGATTGTGAGACTATCTACCCACCCACAGATCACTCCCTCAGTGGCCGCTATGTGAGATGAGATTTCCCTTTCCACTCGGGCATCTCTAACTAGTTTCTCTATCAAGCAACATTTAGAGAACATTTATAAAACAGTACAAGATAGTGGCCTTTTATAGGTTTCTTGGAGCCATCCCCAAGGCAGTGGCTGCCCCCATGTTCTCCACTTTGCAACCCATTTCCTCTGGCTTAGAATGGATGGGTGCCACCTGTCCTCCTCTAACTAACTTGCCATGTTGGTTTCTCATTTCTTATTGTTGTTTTCCTTCATCCAGTGAGTGGGTGACGCTTTCAACATGAAGTAATGGCATTTTCAACACAATGTGGTGGCATTTTCATCTAAGGAGTGAGTATTCTTCTTAGACTCCACATGTCATTTAACCACATATTTGCAAAAGACCTGGCCCCATCACATGATTGATGATTATACAATTTTTTTTAACGTGCCTAAATACCAAGCTCGCATATAATAGCTTACCCATAATCAATCAAATTTGGTCATATGAATTGGATGACATGATCACCAAAAATTGGATTAGACCTGGATATCTTCATCAAACTTAGCATGACATGGTCACAAAACAAATATCAGCTTGGTCCTATGTCAATTGGTCCCAACACACTACCACATAAATATGAGAGAGTTTGATGGGTCATGGAAAATTAATTGAATAAAGATCCATTACCAGTCATAGGGCATAGCATGGGGGTGTGACTCACATAAACATGTGACCAATTAACTTGGGAGTAAGCCCAATGGCTAAATGGATTTAAGCATGGCAACGTATAAGTGAGCCCAATGCATAGCTGGGTTTAGGCCCATCTAAATAGGTCCCGCAACAATGTATCTTATGTCCCATAGATTGTCATTTTTAGCCTGGATCAGGCCTAGGCCAGAAATTAGCTTTGGCTTAGACCAAGATTGGTCACATACTCAGGCCAGAAATTAGCTTGTACATTAATGTAGTGACCCTCCTCTACTCAATCAAAATCGGCCGTATAGTTTAGGCCACAAATTGGCATGGATTAATTCATATGGCTCAGGCTAGAAATTAGCCGGGACCATCATCAACAAAGATTAGTCACATGGCCTAGGTTAGATTGACTTGAGCCTGACTCAACCAAAATTGGTCATGTGGTTTAGGCCCAAAAATTGGTTTGGATTTGAATCAACCAAGATTGGTTATATGGCTTGGTTCAAAAATTGACTTGTGCTTGAATCAACCAAAATTGGTCATGCGGCTTAAGCCCAAATATTGGCTTGGACTTGAATAAACCAAGATTGGTTATATGCCCTGGGTCTGAAATTGACTTGTGCCTGAATAAACCAAAATTGGTCATACGGCTTAGGCCCGAAAATTTGGCTTGGGCTTTATTGGACCTAATATGATATGGTTATATAAGTTGGCTTGAACCTATATTAATCATGTTAATATCCCTTGTAAATTCAAGAGATCTTGACGGGACCCACCAAAATCATCAGGGTACAACTACATGCCATGTAGTGGTCGCCAATCATTGGCTTGGGGGTGGGTCCAATGGCTAAATTGATTTAATCTCACTTGATCATGATCACGCTTGATTGGATTAGGTCCAAACATTGATGATGATGTGTGTATATATATATATATATATATATATATATATATATATTATTATCTTCCAACACTCTCCAACTATACAACTAGGGTGTTGGGAAGTTCCATATCTCATATCACCTAAATCTTGAGTTGGAAATGACTTCATACTGCTATAGCTTTTGGGTTCTTACAATGGGGCCTTGGTTATCCCAAGGGGCCCACCTTCACTTATCTTAAATGATGATACTCTATACCATTCTTGTTGTCCCGAGCCAACTAGGTCCAACCATCAACACCCTTGACCATGATTACCTTGTTTGCGGGTTTACCAATGTTAAAATTTACTTCATTTTAAAAATTGATTGGGTCTTAAATTCAGACCCTAGAAAATGACTGCCCTTGCTCACTCACTTTGTTTCAAATTAACTCCATTCGAAGTTAGGCACACCGTCAAATTCAATATGCTCTAAAACATAGATAGGGCCACATTATAAAGTTAGCAAAGGACTGGTAACAATTATGGGTGTAAAATAAAAAATAAAAAAAACCATTTAATCGAATCGAACTGAACCGCGGTTAATAACCGTGTTTCATGGTTGGGTTACGGTTATGGCTAATAACTGAACTACGGTTACGGTCATGATTCGGTTCTAACAATTAAAAGTGTAAAAAAGAATCGAAAAACCATATACTCGAATAACCGTGTTTCACGATTGGGTTATAATTATGGCTGATAATCAAACTACGATTGGGTCTGATTCGGTTCGATTCGATTTTCCGTAATAATTCATTGTTATTAACCGAACCAAACCATATAATACGGTTCGATTAACCGTATACGGTTAACTGTAACATTTACAAATAAAAGAAAAAGTAAGAGGGTAAATGAAATATTTCTTACATATGCATAGGATGCAAAACCAAACCCTCGCCCCTTTCTGTCTTTCCCGCCTCTGTCTCTCAACGCCCAGCCCGCAGCCCCTTTCTCCCTCTCTCTCTCTCGACGCACGAACGAAGAAGAAGAAGAATACGTCTCATTCGCCCGATCCAGCCCCTTTCTCCGTCTCGCCTCTCTCGCTCTCTCACCTCATTCGCCGGATCCAGGTTTGTTTGGGTTTTTTTGTTTAGTTTTCTTTTGGGTTTCCATCTATGATTTTGCATTTTTCTTTATAATCCACGAACTCCTGGGCTTCTCTTTCGGCAGGATAACAGATTTACTGCCATGTCATAGAAGAATGGGATCTATGTATCTCTGTTTCTGAAAGAATCAGCATCCTTTGCCCTTTCTCTGTTTTCCAGGTTTCCTTTCTTTGGTCTCCTGTTTGGCTTTTCCTTTTCCATCTTTCATTGAAACTTGGGAAAACAAATTGAATGATGCCTAATTTGTTGAAGGTAGAATTTAATTGGGACAAGAACATCATTGGAAGAGTTTGGGTTCTTACAGTGAAAATCCGCAAGAAAAAGGAACCTGGCACTTTCTCGTGTTTCTTCTTCAAACCATCTTTATGGTTGAGATCATTTTGAAAGAGGGTGCCATGTATTTGTAGAGACATGAGTCTCTTCGTTAGTTCCGGAACACTATAGAAACAGTTAAATTCCGGACTACAAATCATAGATTTGACATGTCTGCTGAGTCCTTCCCATCATATTTAACTTCCATCTTCCTGATCAAAACTTTGACAACATAATGACTTGGATTATTTGTGGAGGACCTTTCTGAAGCAAAGAGTCATGATTTTATCATAACAACAGATGAATCTAAGGATGTGCATTTGCATTAGAAGTTCTTTTAATCCTACCAATAAGGGGGAAAAACTATTCCTCTCTTTTTCAAATTCCCCATGGTATGTAGGCAACAATTTTCATAAAAACTTTACCCCTCCAAGAAAGAGGGCACTGTGACCTCTCCTTTCTTTGTCTCTGGAACTTATTTCAACTCTCATGTAGGATACCCTTAGTGGTTGAAATTGCATTTGTTTTGGTGATTTTCCTTTTAAATCTTCTTTTAAGATCTATGGTTTAGTTTAATGTGCGTTACCTTAGATAGGCTATGGAAATCTGAGATCTTTTGAGGGAAGAGGGGGTTTTTGTGAATATATCTTATGCATTCATTTGAATTTGGTGATGTTGCTTGCGATTTTTTTTTCCTCTTGGATTGTTGCTTTTGTCTGAGATGTTGATGAGTTATTTTATTGTGTTGATTTGGTTGGGTAAATTTTTTTTTTTTTTCATTTTTTGGAATTCTTTCTTACAGAAACTTAGTGAACTCTTTCATTTGGAAATTGGAAGGGCCATCTTTTGTGGGATTTAGCACACATATGTTTTTATAGTTGTATTTTTAAGCATATGAAGATGGTTTTGAGTGGTACTGTCAGAAATTTGCATATGAATGTGATGTTATGAGTGACTTACGATGGAATTTTCTTTTCAGTTGGTCTTCTGTATTTCTTTGGTGAAACTTGGCAATTTCTTTCATTAGAAGGGTCGTTTTTATGTGGAACTGGCGGGTTATTTTTAAACCTATGGAACTAAACCATTTGTGTTTTGATATGGGTTTTACTAAAAAGGGCATATGATGAAGATAATATGATCCAGTATCTGTTTACTCTTATTCTGTTTGGCTCATTAGTTTAGAGGATCTGCAGACGTCACTAGATGGTGAGCAGGGAGAGTTGTGATTTCCATCATAAACAAAATCCTGCCTGCTGGACCTTTAGAAATTTCATTTATCAGCTAGTGATTACAGGAGAAACTTAAATGTGGATAGTTGGGGTTTCAGTTTAGTGGATAGTTGAGCTCACCTGCCTGCATGAGCTTGAGCTGATTCTCTTTAAATTTTAATGTAGAGAATTTGCTGTATTTTCTGATTTTCTTTTCCCCCATTTGACATACTCCTGGATTATACATTCTTTTGCCATCCATTTCCTTAACATTCTCCATGTCTAAGATCCTGTAGATAAATACAGACTTACATATGATTGTTTTTTCATTACAGAGAAAAAAAAAATATCAGATGATACACATTGTATTGAAAGGATTTCAGCAGTGCATGTTTTTGTTCCTTGTGTCATATCATATTATTTTTCTTTCCTCTTGTCTCTATGTACAATTCCAGTTGGCTTGACAAGTCCAATCTGGAGTGCTGATCTATGTTTATTTTATTTTATTTGTATATGTTTTTTTTTTTTTTTTATGCATAGTTAAGACTGATGCATTCTACTTTTCCCCCTCTTTTGTGGTGATTATTTGCACGTGGGAGTTTCTCTCTGCAAGAGGATTTTAGGGCTCTATAGAAAGTTTGGTACTTTTTTTTTTCTTTTCTTTTTTTTTCAATCAAAGTATTATATATGTGGTGAGATTGAAATGTTCAAGGTGTTGAATTGTGATATTCGGTTTTGTTGGATTTCATTTACTGGGGTAAAGATTACCGATCAATGGGATTTTTATTCAATTGCTCCTTATGTGTCATTTTACCTTCAATCATTCACATTTATCCCCTGATGTGGGGAAGGCATTCATCGTTTAAAATCTCGGCCGATACCAGTTCATATCCGGCCGATATGAACTGGTATCGGCCCATACCGCGACGATATTTTGCCGCGATACCGAGTCAGGCAAAATATCTCCAAAATATCGGCCAATCTCGGCTGATATGGTCACAATATCGGTTTAACCAATATTTCGGCCGATATTACCGATATCTCGGCCGATATTTTCGAGATGGAGTAATGGTAAAAAATCCTAATTTTTTGTAACATTTTCCCCATTTTCCCATTTTCTTCTCCTCTCCCCTCATCTCCTTAGAGCAATCATGTCTCCATAGCTCATTCTCTTACATATTTCCAAATTCCAACACAATTTTTTGAAGAAATTATTTTATTTAGTAAGAGAAAATCAACTTAACTGCCTTATTTTTACTATTATGTGTTTTTTATTTTTTATTTTTAGATTAAGTATAGAAATGAATGAAAAGATCATAGGCATGTCATTTTTGGGTTTATGGTGTGTTCTTCACTTAGATCTACACACTTTCATGCTAGATCTATTTATAAACATGATTTTGGCTGTAAAAAAATTGTTTTTTTTTTTTTTTTTTAAATCTTCTACTTTTTAAAAAAAAATTGGAGTATTTATTATACTAAATAGTAAATACTAATAGCTTATTAATAGTGTATAGATAATTATTATGTTATCTTTATTTTCTTACATTTAGCACTAATAAATTGACCATGAGCCAAAATAATAGTTGCATTATATGAAATATTGGAGAAGACAGCGAACTGCGACACAGACAAGACTCTAACTTAAGGTGACCGATATTTTGATTTATTGTTGTTACTAATGGAAAAAAATATTGCTTTCCAGCATTTTCTAATATTCTGAATTTTTTGGATATTTTTGCGAATTTTTTTGGATTAAAATTTTTTTTATACCGCGACGATTGCGACGGTCCGATAACCGCGATCGATATCGATATCATATCGGTTATTGTCCAGGCCTATACCGCAATTTTAAACCATGAAGGCATTCCACGGTTATTAACCGTAACCGAACCGTTTAATACGGTTAACCGCGGTTATGGTTTTCCACGGTTTTTGTGGATACGGTTACGGTTACGGTTTTAAAAGATAGAAAACCGCGGTTACCAGGGTTGTTAAAGGCTCGCCCAGGCGCTCGCCTAGGCCCAAGTCGCAGTCGGGCGACCATGCAGCGCCTCGAAGCCCTTGGGGCGAGGCGAAGTGAGTGAGGCGCGCTTAAGGCGCATGAGGCGCACGCCTTTTAATGAGGCGCGAGGCACGCCTTTTGGGCTTCTCTCATAGAGGCCCAAAACTTATACTTAAAAAAAAAAAAAAAAAAAACCAGCAGTCTAGCCCAACAGCCCAACAGCCCAACACATGAGCGTATATCTGCTTGCTGCCCTGCCCTAGGTCAAACGAAACGAAAAAAAAAGAAGAGAAAAAAAGAAGAGAGAAACGGCAGAAGAAGAAGAAGAAGAAGAAGAAGAAGAAGAAGAAGAAGAAGAAGAAGAAGAAGAACGAAAGAAAGAAGACAGAAACGAAACGAAAAAAAAAAAATGAGAGAGAAACGACAGAAGAAGAAGAAGAAGAAGAAGACGACGACGACGACAAAGAGGAAGGAGGAGGAAGAACCTGCACTTTTGGCGTTCCGGCTTCACATCGCTGCGCAGGTACGTCGTTTCACTGCTGCACTTCACTTCACATCGCTGCTACTGTTTTCTGTGTTCTTTGTTTTTTTTTTTCTTTTTTCTTTTTTTGTTTTGGTGATCTCTGCTGCTAGTCTTGACTCTTGACTCTTGATCTCTGCTGCTGCTTCTGCTTTTTGGTTTTTTTTTCCTACTGCTGCTGCTCTTTTTCTTTCTGCTGCTGCTTTTTTCTTTTTTTTTTTTTTTCTGCTGCTGTTTTTTTTATTTGTTTTCTTGTTCTGCTGCTGCTGCTGTTGCTGTTTGTGTTCTTGCTGCTGTTTTTTTTCTTTCTGTTGCTGTTGCTGCCACTGTTTTTTTTGTTCATCAATCAGATCATGCTGTAAATCTGCTTGTAAATCTTTTTTTTTTTTTTCCTATTGATCACGATCTGCACAGATCATGCTGTTTTTTTTTTTTTTTTTCCTTTCTTTTTGGCTGTAAAATCTGCTTGTTCATTTTGTTTTTTTGTTCTGTTGCTATTTTTATTTCATGCAGCTGTTTTTTTCTTTTTTTTGTTCTGCTGTTGCATTCTTTTTTTTTTTTGTGATCTCTGCTGCTACTTCTGCAGCTATTTATAGATGTCAACGCCATCGGAAGGTAGTAGTAGAAAGGACCCAGCATGGCAGTATGCACATTTGGAAAATCCACAAAATATTAATAGGTTCAAATGTAATTTTTGTGGCAAAATATCAAATGGAGGTGTTTATCGGGTCAAGCAACACTTTGCTGGGGGTTTTAGGAATATTACTGCTTGTCCAAAATGTCTAGCTGAAGTTAGAGATGAGATTAAAGAGTACATGACAAAGAAAAAGAAAGAAAAAGAAGAAATGAATATGTTGCCTCATTTTGATGAATTGGCTAATGCATATGAAGATGATGAAGAAAATGATGTAGAGGTCATTGAACATGGTAAAAGACCCTTGGCTCATGGTAGTGAAGTTTCTAGTGCTCGTGGAAGTACTACTATCTCCACTGTGTCCAAAACTAAAAGGCCAAAGCAAAAAGGGCCTATTGATGTATTCTTCACTCCCAATCCGGACGTTGTTGTGCAAAATCGAAAAGCCCAAGGAAAACAAACAAGAATTGATGCAAATGATCCGTATAGAAAAGAATTAAGAGAGCGGGCATGTATAAGATTTGCAAGGTGGATGTATGATACTGGAATTCCTTTTAATGCAGTTAATTGTGACAGTTTTGGACCTATGATTGAAGCTATTGGGCAATATGGTCCTGGTATGAAACCACCAAGTTACCATGAAGTGCGAGTTCCTCTCCTCAAAAAAGAGATAGAGCATACTAATAATTTGATGAAGGGTCATCGGGATGATTGGGTAAAGTATGGATGTTCTATAATGATGGATGGGTGGACTGACAAGAAAGGGCGGACATTACTTAATTTTTTAGTGAATTGTCCCAAAGGAACCATGTTTGTGGAGTCAATTGACGCTTCTAGCTACTCAAAGGATGCAGAAAAAATGCTTCAACTAATTGAAAAGTTTGTGGAGCGTATTGGAGAAGCTAATGTGGTCCAAATTGTCACAGACAGTGCTGCAGCTAATGTGTTGGCGGGTAAGAATTGGTGGTTATTGGAAAAAAGTTTTTTATTTAGTAGTATTAAAAGAATCAGTTATCTAAAACTCTTTTTTTATCTCTTTCTTTGTTTTGGTTCTAACAGGAAAGTTTTTGGAGGCAAAGTTTGCACACTTGTATTGGACACCATGTGCTGCCCACTGTTTGGACTTGATGTTGGAAGACATTTTTAAGATACCAAGTCTCAAGAGAGCATTTGAAAGGGCTATTGTGGTACATGGGTTCATTTATAACCGCCCAACTTTGCTAAATATGATGAGGCGGTTTACACAAATGAAAGAGTTGATCAAGCCTGCAAAAACCTGATTTGCAACTGCCTTTCTCACTTTAGCTAGGATTCATCAACAAAAAAACAACTTGAGGAAGATGTTCACTTCAGAAGAATGGACAACAAGCAAATGGGCAAAGGAGCAACAGGGTAAAAGGGTTACACAAATTATGTTAATGCCTTCATTTTGGAACACTGTTGTCTATGCCCTTAAGGTCTCGGGTCCACTTCTTTGTGTACTTAGATTGGTTGATGGTGAGAAAAAGCCTCCCATGGGATACATTTATGAAGCTATGGATCGGGCTAAAGAAGCCATTTCAAATGCTTTTGGTGGAAAAGAAGAAAGATATAATAATATCTTTGAAATCATTGATAGAAGGTGGGATGTTCAATTGCATCGTCCTTTGCATGCAGTTGGATATTTTTTGAACCCAGAGTACTTTTATTCGAATCCCAATATTGAGCACCATAATGAAGTCATGGCAGGGTTGTATAATTGCATATCAAAGCTGGTCCCAAATATTGATGTGCAAGATAAGATCAATCAAGAGTTGTCTATTTATAAGCAAGCTGAAAATTTATTTGGGTTGCCTATGGCGATTAGGCAAAGGGCGACAATGGCACCGGGTAAACTATTTTATCCCATAACTTTATTCCATTATATTATAAAATTAATTTTTTACATTTATCCCATAAATTTATGCTAATTACCTATAATAAACAACTGCATGGTGGGCTGCATATGGTTCCAAGACCCCAAATTTGCAAAAATTTGCGATAAAAGTTTTTAGCCTGACGTGTAGTTCATCTGGTTGTGAGCGGAATTGGAGTGTATTTGAGCATGTGAGTATTTTTCTCAAGTCTAATGAATTTAAAATATTTTTCTTCTCTACATATAAATTTTAATATCTTTTTTAATTGTTGCAGATTCATAGCAAAAAAAGAAATAGGTTGGATCAAAAACGTCTCAATGATCTAGTATTTGTTAAGTACAACAGAGCACTGAAACGTCGATATGATATGCGTGACAAACTTGATCCCATTTCTTTGAAGAATATTGATGAAAGCAATGAGTGGTTGCTTGGGAGGATAGATAGAGAATTGGATGAAGATGATGAGTTTGTGTTTGATGATGATATTTTGACATGGGGTGATGTTGCTACAGCTTCTGGAGTTGGAGAAAGTAGTCAAAGAACTAGAGCAACATCAACTTCAAGGGCAAGGGCAACACCAAGAGTGACTAGATCATCAAGTGTTCTTCAATTGGTAGATGAGGAAGAGTCAGAGGAGACGGACGAGGAAGACGTGGATGGATATAAATCCAATGATGAAGGGCAAGATTATGACTGACTTGGTGTAGATGTTGAGGATGACTGTTAGGTCCTCCTTAGGAGCATTTGTGTTGTTGCTTTGAGTGACTTTGAAGTATTTTTGTGTGGTGGTTTTATGTATGGTGTCACACTTTTGTACTTTTGTTGGTACTTTTGTTGAATGTTTAGCATTTAGAGTGATGGATGCTTTATGACTTTTAGAGTTCTTCTAAGATTCCTCTTCTTTTTTGCTCTAATTTGTGAATTATCTATCTATACCAAAATATATATTTTTTATCTACAATGTGTGCCTCGCTTCAATGAAGCCCGCGCCTCGCCTCGCGCCTTAGCGCCTAGGCCCCAGGAGACCTTAGCGCTTTGATGCGCCTCTCGCTCTTCAAAACACTGGCGGTGACTGTTTGGTTAACGGTTTTCCCAAATTGACCTGTTAACCGAACCATTACACCCCTAGTGAAGGAAGGGAACATTGAGAGGGAAAACATACAAACCATTCAAAATTGAATCGTAGGAACGTTTTCCCTGCATCTTCCTGGTCCAAACGCTCCTCCTCAGTTTGTGCGGTTTCATGTGGGAATTTGGAGTCCCGATTTCGGTAATTCCTTTGTTCGATATCTAGAATCAATATTTTTGTGGGTTAGGGTTCATTTAGATTTGTATTTTTATTTTTGGGTTCTTTCCTGATCTATTAAATAAATTGGTTTGCTGGTTTGATGCATTTGTTTAGGTTGATAAAGGAACAGAAGGGTTTATGGAATACAGATGTGATTTTCTGGGTTTTGTACAGATGTGCTTATTGGTGTGAAACTATGATTTGGGTTTTGTACTGGGGTTTGATTTGATGTTCAGCTAAGTAAAATGTCAGTAATTTGAAGATAAAAACCCAGTTGTTTCATGGTATTTGAATTGATTCCATGGAATCGATGTGTTTGGGTCAAGTACTATTTATTTTTTAAGTGTCTTTCATGGAAGATCTTTCTCTTTTCTTTACTCTCCTGACAGACCCGTGTGATTTCTTCGAGCTTGGAGAAATGTCTTTGGATTATGATTTGGGGTTTGTCACTGGGATTTGGTGCTATGATATTGGCTGGAGGTGGTGGTTGGAGCTTTGACTTGGGTCTTTTTCCACCAGTTTACCAAAAGTGATTTGTGTTTTATGTAATATATGCACACACACAGCCACCCAAACTTGAGTGTTCTTCTTGTTATGTATTGTTTGTTTAGCACTCTGCAATTTCATTTGATATGATCAAGTAATTACTTTTAGTTCCAACATTTTTCAGCAAGGGATATATGGCATAGAAATTGTTCTAAAACCCATCAAGTCAACTGAAGACTCAACTGGGTTGCCTCAGCTTTGTTGAATTTTGAGTCGTCACTTGCTTTTAATACTAGTTATCATTATCATCATTATCTATGATTTTGTGTATTACTAAAATTAGCGTCAATGTCTTATGTTTTTGGACCTGTTTTGATTGGAATATACAGAACCTTTGTAGTATCGTCGCCCCAAATTTGGTTGCTGTAAATATATCTTATGGCCAAACAAAGAACTAAAAGAACTGTTAAAAAACCACAATCAGCGGGTGATAACAGTAATGATTCAGAGGAGCAGAAAGTTGAAAAGCAACTACCAACATTGAGTGCTCATGAAGGTAATATTTATTTTATTTTCTCATTGTTTATTGTGTTTGGTACACTTTGTTAAAATAAATCTCTGTTTTTGAAACCTTATCAGAAGAAACAAGATTATCATTGGAACATTATCGTTCATCTTACAGATAGGTGGCTTAGCTTTGTGTTTGATATCTGCTTCACAAAGGTTTCTCACCCATTTAATATTTAAAAAAAAAAGTTTCTCACCCATGTCTTTACTTGCAATGGTTAGTACCCAAAGAGCAGCGGTCACCTGATTGTGATCCTCATAGTTAGGCTTATTTTTTTCACCTGAAATGTTCATACACATGAACTTTCACTGCTCCTTTCCCAAATTATCTTGAAGTGCTGTAAGATTTATAGTGAAATTTGAGATAAGTTGGTTCTATTGTAATCATTATCCTTGGTATCCAAATTGCATAAAAAAATGTTATAAGTAAATCAGATTTAATTTAGTTTTTCATCTGCAACCTAGCTGTTTGTAATAGAAAGAGGATACCTGTGTGATGAAAAACAAGTGGCGAAACATTTCTTGAACGTGCAGATGGTAGGAAATCAAGATGGAAGGATAGTACCAACTTCAAATGGCCATAACTTTTGATCAAGGTATCTTTTTGTGATGCATGAGTGCAAGATATTATCATGCTCTACGACATGGGCAATTGATTGAAGTTGGTTGCCATTTACAATGCAAGATAAAGCCATTTCGCTATGATACCAGGATACCTGCACAAGCCCTTTGTATTTGTATGGGATCGATATGACACTTGTATTGGTATCCGATACTGCACCGGTACTTCTACGTTACAATTTAGCATATCCTGCTTACGAAAGTCTGTTATTTCATAATGAACTTTAGGTTGCTGTCTTTCAATTACTGAATACTATTGGGTTTTGTTGAATTACTAAATACTAAATGAAATTGAGAATAATTTTTCCACAAGAACACCCTATACTAAACTGATTATTTGGGTCTTACTTTTTTTTTTTTTTAATATATAGTTTCCCAATGACCTTTTCCTTTCTTTCGGTAACCTTTATCACATTATTTGGCTCAGAATTCAAACCCTTGCCATTGGGAATACCTTGTTATAAAGATGCCTTGCAGTAGTATATTACATACCATAGAAAATTCTCTAAGCTATCTTTAGTCTTGTTCAAACTAGATTTCTTTTGTTTCCTTTTTTTTATTTTAAGTTTCTTCCATTACTTGTTATCAGATGCAAACCCTCGCTCATGTTATTCTCTTTATGAGCATTCTGGAACAAAGGAGCTTTTTGTACACAAACTTTATTAGTGACTTATCATGGTTTATGATTTAAACCATATTGCTTCACCATGTATAGTTCAGTTCCATGTCCAGTCCCAAGCTGGGGTAAAGAAAGAGGTTTATTTTCAAATTGGCAGTGCGCAAAAACTTGCTGCAATTCATACTCAGTTGTATATACAGACATATAAATAAGACGATGATGATTATTGCATTTCTATCAATTGCGACTTACCCTCTTTCATGTTTTAAAATTTTTATGTTTTCATCAATATTGTGGTTGTTATTTCTATTTTCTTTACCTTTGTACAGTTGAACGTAGAGTAACTGCGATTGAGGCTATTCGTGATGCGGAGAATGAACATTTGCTGACTCGATTGCGTCTACTTCGCTCATACTTAAGCGAGGATCAGCTCAACATCCCAGTAGTACAATTTTTCAAGGAAAATTTATCAAATCTGTCGGTAATATTTAATGAAGATGGGGAATATGAATTGGAGTGGAATGCTAAATGTAGTGATGTACCTGTTAATGATGATGCTGAAAGAAATATGTATGCCTCTATTCCTCATCGGTCGTCTATTGCATATCCATCGGACCATGTTGCTGCAATGCCCAATATTAGTAGGTTTGAATTTTCTAGTAAAGCAGGTGCGAATATGATACGATTGTTTTTTTTTTTTTTTTTTTTAATCTTTATGATGAGTCTCCATTTATTCATTAGTTATATTTGATTGTTGACAGCAGAAACGAGCTTTTTGGAGTCTGCAAGCTTACATCTACCAGATATTGTATCTCAAATTGACTATTTTGGTTACTATTGCAGATAGTTAATGTGGAAAGAATTTGGTGCTTTATGTGCCTACAATTGACACAGATGTACAATATCCTAACTGTACATCTGTTGGATCTTACTGTGGATTCACTGTACATCAATAATTTCTTTGCTGAGATGATCCTAGCTGGTAGCAAATGTATAATGTTGTCCACCGATGTATAGCTAATATGAATTATATGATGATCCAATGGGTGCAGTTTTGTGATAGGTTCCATGGTATAGGCTAACAGATTAATGGTTGGAATCTTGTACGTGTATTTTACATAGTACATAAGCATTTAGAGTGCTTGTGACATCCAATCGTTTTTCCTGAACAGTGGGCTCATTTTTCTGTTTCTGACGTACAATGATCTTTTGCTTGGATTCTACTAGGATCTGTCAGAAACCCTAAAGCTAGGATTTCAAGATTTCCTTCAGACTCCCGGGGTTTGTAGCTTCGTAACTATGTTAACTTGCTCAGTTTTTATTAGCTTGGGCTAATAATCCTCTCTCTCTCTCTCTCTCTCTCTCTCTCTCTCTCTCGCACGCACGTACACAACTGATGAAAAAAGAAGTACATCATGTAATGCAATACTCACTATGGATGTGTTTGCTATCACAGGCAACTAGCCAAAGGTTATCGGTTGGAATGACACCAAAAACCGTAAGGTTACCAAAGCACGGAGAGATGCTGCTCAGTTCATGGTTCACCTCTTGGGGTCTATAGGGAAGATAACATGGAAGCAATACATGGTATTTGCTATTTTACAACTTACATGACCATTAATTTATTATTATTACCTGTAGTATTGTTCTAAATGGAGTACCATGTAATTTGCAGAATCCAAGGAGGGTTGAACCATCGAAAAATTACTGCACCCTCGTCGATCTGCACACAGAAATGCAGTGGTGTTGGTGTCTGGAGGGGGAAGATTAGGAGGAAACTTGACCCTTGACCCATTGGTCCAAGGTCTGCAAGAAAAAATAGGCATGTTTTGCAAATCACCCTTGACCCATTGGTCCAAGGTTTGGGAGGCATCAGGTGTATCTACCTACCTATCTTACCATGGCCTTTGCTTGAGGTCTATCCGATCGATCGTGTGGGGTTTTCCCATATTGGGAAGGAAATGCAGTCGCAAGAAATGACTTCCAAGGAGTTGTTGCCTATGGCTTTTGTCAGCTGGAAAACCTCTCTACAAGGCAGTTGGCATGGCTATCTTTGCTTGTAGGTAGGCACAGGTTGGTAGATGGTTACAAATATAATGGATGTTATCATCACCAAATATGTACAGTAGCATGTTATGGGATAAAGGTGTCTTAGACAGTTAGTATTCTGATCATGTTAATTTAACTTGTAGGCGAGAATGCTGCCACACAAATCAAGTACTTATGCATGAAAAGTATGATGAGATTCTCACTACAATTAGAAAGGGCCTGCAGTTACATGTGTATTGTATCCTAAACATCCTTTGCAAGACCGAGGGATCCGCGACGTCTGATTGACAACCTGCAAGAGAAGGATGAGAGGAAAGTGTGCGACCTGCACATTTTGAAAGGCAAAGGCATGAGTCACGTGGTCGGGACACGGTTCCTTTGGTGACCCTTCCAATGAAAAATGAAACCATGCGTCAGTTACTTGTTGAAAGTCAAATGCTCATTTACCATGAGAAGGGACTGATTTCAGTGAGTTAGGCTTCATGGTATTTCTTCTTTATTTTCTTTTGACTAATATCATGCCTTCTCCCCCTGCAATTCCCTTCAACACTCTTGCTCGCTTAATGAATGGACGGTGCATCTGCAGCCCAATTGTATTTAGGGCTCTCTGAATATGCTCTTGAACTTAGAGACAGAAATGCCAACATCAGCCGCAATCAGCACGGCATGAGTTTTAATTTAGAGAAAGAAGGGAACAAAGCCCTTCCTTGCCTTTAGCTTTAGAATGGAGAGCACCTTGGGACTCCCTGGGCGACTTGAGGCAAGTGGAACGGGTAAGACAAGTAGCTAAGTCGTGGTCGTGTTATTCTTCCTCTTCTGCCTTCCGATACTGTTATCGCCTCTGAGAAGTCTATTGGGTCCACCGAGAAAGACGTATTATTGGGATGGAGCTGCAGTCAATGGATACCATTACCATCCCCCAACCAATCCCGCTTAAGGGCTTCCCTTACAAAAAAAGGAACTCAAACACAAAACGAGTCACAACTAAGAGGCTAGAAAGCTGACGAAAGGATAGGGCCGCTAAAATGGAAAGGACAGAGGAAGAGTGGTTTCCCTTAGGGACCCAAAACAACCTGACGCACAGCATGGATTGACTTGCCAGACTTGCCGCTTAGCCTTGACTTGGACGGCCTGGACTCCCCCCTGATGAATAACCCCCAGCTTAGACTACCCTTGCTTAGCCTAGCTTATCCGGACGTCACTCCCCATATCCTTTTGAAACCTCAGACCTACTGCAATCTTGCCCAAATGATAGACGTTTTTAATCTCTTCTAATGAGAGATATCCTGTATGTTCCATCCTAGTCAACATAAAACAACTTCTTAGCATAGCATGTTGAAACCATCGCTCTTCCCTTGCATACCAAGACCACTCGTCACTCGTACTAAGAAGACCCAAAGCCCCCAAAACATCCAACCGAGCAAGGGTTATTTTATTTTGTTATTTTTATTTTTATTATTACTATTACTATTATTATTATTTTTAGGGGGGGGGGGGGGAACGTACATGTACATGGCTTTGACGTGGGCCCATCCCCAAACTGCTAAACTTTAGCATCCATCTGATCTAATCCGATCCAAGTACTCCCTTTAAATCAAAATGCCACAATTTAGGCAATAAATCTTGACTCATTTGCTAACTATGGTTCCTAAAGATCTATTCTATCCCTGAACGTTCCCATATCAAGTATATTATTTTCCTTTTGGCCAAGTTGGATCAATGGTACAGTGATTGTGAGACTATCTACCCACCCAGGGATCACTCCCCCAGTGGCTACTATGTGAGATGAGATGTCCCTTTCCACTGGGGCATCTCTAGCTAGTTTCTCTATCAAGCAACATTTAGAGAACATTTATTCAACAGTAACAGGTAGTGGCCTTTTATAGGTTTCTTGGAGCCATCCCCAAGGCAGTTGCTACGCCCATGTTCTCCACTTTGCTTCCCATTTCTTCTGGCTTGAAATGAATGGATGCCACCTATCCGCCTCTCACTAACTTGCCTTGTTGGTTTCTCATTTCTTATTGTTGTTTTCCTTCATCCAACGAGTCGGTGCCGCTTTCAACACGAGGTGACGGCATTTTCAACACGAGGTGACGGCATTTTCATCTAAGGAGTGAGTATTCTTCTTAGACTCCACATGTCATTAAACCACATATTTGCAAAAGACCTAGGCCCCATCACACGATTGATGTTTATACAATTTTTTTAACGTGCCTAAATACCAAGCTCACATATAATAGCCTAACCATAATCAATCAAATTTGGTCATATGATTTGGATGACATGATCACCAATAATTGGATTAGACCTGGATATCTGCATCAGACTCAGCATGACAAGGTCACAAAACAAAATTCAGCTTGGTCCTATGTCAATTGGTCCCAACACACTGCCACATAAATATGAGAGAGTCTGATGGGTCATGGAAAATTAATTGGATAAAGATCCATTACCAATCATAGGGTATAGCATGGGGTGTGACTCACATAAACAGGTGACCAATTATTAACTTGCGAGTAAGCGCAATGGCTAAATGGATTTAAGCATGTCAACACATAAGTGAGCCCAATGCATAGCTGGGTTTAGGCCCATCTAAATAGGTCCCGCAACAATGGGTCTTATGTCCCATTGATTGTTATTTTTAGCCTAGATCAGGCCTAGGCCATAAATTAGCTTTGGCTTAGACCAAGATTGGTCACATAGTTGGGCAAGAAATTAGCTTGGACGTTAATGTAGTGTCCCTCCTTTACTCAATCAAAATCGGCCTTATAGTTTAGGCCAGAAATTGGCCAGGACCATCATCAACAAAGATTGGTCACATGGCCTAGGTTAGAAATTGACTTGAGCCTAACTCAACCAAAACTTGTCATGTGGTTTAGGCCAAAAATTGATTTGGATTTGAGTCAACCAAGATTGGTTATATGGCCTGCGTCAAAAATTGACTTGTGCCTGAATCAACCAAAACTGGTTGTGCAGCTTAAGCCCAAATATTGGCTTGGACTTGAATCAACCAAGATTGGTTATATGCCTGGGTCAGAAATTGACTTGTGCCTGAATAAACCAAAATTGGTCATATGGCTTAGGCCCAAAATTTTGGCTTGGGCTTCATTGGACCTGACATGATATATAGTTATACAAGTTGGCTTGAACCTATATTAATCATGTTAATCTCCCTTGTAAATACATGCCATGTAGTGGTTGCCAATCATTGGCTTGGGAGTGGGTCCGGTGGCTAAATTGATTTAGTCCCACTTGATCATGATCACGCTTGATTGGATTAGGTCCAGACATGGATGATGATGTATAAATATTATCTTCCAATACTCTCCAACTAAACCACTAGGGTGTTCCACATCCCACCACGCCTAAATCTTGAGTTGGAAATGACTTCATACAGCTTTAGCTTTTGGGTTCTTACACTGGGGCCTTGGAAATGACTTCATGCATCGCTCATCTTAAATGATGAATCTCTATGCATCACTCATTCTAGATGTCCTTAGCCAACCAGGTCCAACTATCAACACCCTTGACCATGATTACCAATGTTAAACTCTACTTCATTTTGAAAATTGATTGGGTCTTAAATTTGGAGCCTTGAAATGACTGCCCTTGCCCACTCACTTTTTGTCAAATTAACTCCATTCGAAGTTAGGCGCACCGTCAAATTCAACATGCTGTAAAACATATACTGATTAAGCAGAAAACCAAACTAATGTCAGAGATAGGGCCATATTATAAAGTTTGTAAAGGACTGGTACCAATACATAGGAAGTTAGTTTTTTTGAGTGACTTGGTTTTCTTAGGTGGGTCTCATAATTTATGGATTCTTAGAACTTAGCTCAGTGAATTTTTTTATTTTAATTAATGGGAAGTTCCCAACTATTTGGGTTGGACTAATCCCTCTAGGTCCTGTGGCCCCTAGGTGGTAGCACAAGTGGACTCAACCTTCGGTTCCTGAAGAGGGGGTACCAAGAGTCGATGCCAAGACGTACATCTAGTTCCGCAAGAGAGAGGAACAGTAGTCCTGACCACTCGACCAATCCCTTGGGATTAATTCAGTGCATTATTAAATATGAACAGTTGCTAGTTAAAAGGCCTTACTTGCCGATTAGATACTATGCTCTTAACCAACCTCCATGAATCAGACTAATTCCTCAACTCTATCCATTTATGAGCCCTTCTCTGATTTTCATCTCAGAGAAATCAGACGTGGTCCAAGTCCATCAACCTTCATTTTTCTTAAAAAATCTCACCCAAATCAAAGCGGAAACTTCATACACACCCAAAATCTTCTTGGCAATTATTTTCTAAACCACCCAATAACCAAAAATCAAGTTGATCTCTAGATTTATAAGGATCATGAGAGAAATTTTATTCCCACGATTTGATGGTGGCACTATAGGATAGGCCTGTCAATTTGGCCCTGAGAAATGGGGCCCGGCTCGGCCCGACCCTCAAAAAGCCCTTAAAATGAGGGCTTTTGTGTCTAACAAAAAGCCCTAGGGCTGGACTTGGACAATTTTTTACGGGCCCTGAGGTTTGAGGACGGGGCTTGGACAGTACTAGCCCGGCCTAGCCCTGGCCCTGACCCTCTTACTTTTATTTATTATATATATAATATATAAATATATGTAAATATATTCTAAAATGCCTTTATCATAGTCACTTTGTAGTAATATGGGGGATATGAAGGCCATGACCAAAAAATCAATACATACATACATACTTTCGTTCATTTCATCTATATTTAATTATTAAAGTTATGTATTGTACTTAATACATAATCAATAAGTGTTGCATGGTGCTTCTAATCCCTTTCTTTTAGTTTTATTGCTTCTTATTTAGGTATTTTATATTACTTTTATAAATCATTGTTAGTGCAAAAGGGGGTGTACTCATTTCTATTAATAATGATACACTTTTTCCTCTATAGAGTTTCTTGGGATGTCAACCAATTCATAGAGTTAGTTTGTATGTATATGGAACGTTAAGGATATGGGGTGATCCAAACATCTTTTCAATTAGATAATTATAACTCTCAATTCTTAAAAGTTTTAACTAATAGTATTTTTTAAGTGCATTGATTTTTATAACAGAAATCCAAGAATGCGTAATAGTCATATTAGTGTTTAATTAAAAATAATGTCAATTGATAAAAGGTATGTGACCGTAAATTGTTTAAAACTCTCAAAGATAAGACACTACCGGAATAACTTCATATGTGAAAATTCATATGAAAGTCATATTAAATGTGTGAAATAGATCATACTCTTTAACCATTTTCCTTCTTTGTCAAAATAAATAAAATCATATGTCTAGAACCCAACCCAAGTCACCAAAGCATGTATAACTATATCTGATTAAAAGAAAGTTTTTAGAGATGACTTATATTTTACCGATGTTTTCTTAATGGTTTGTTTGCAATTGAGATCAGACAAGATAATCAATGTTTTCTTAATTGTTTCTTTGCAATTGAGGTTAGACAAGATAACGCTCGATCACACTCAGATTTTGGTAACAATGTTAAAAAAAATATATATTGTTCTTGTTTTGAAGCCCTGAGCTCGGCCTCGGCCCGGCCCCGGCCCTAACCCTGCCCTGGCCCTCAAGGGTAGAATAAGGACCTTGACGGTGAAGGCCCTCCGAGAGCTTTGGCCTGCTTAAGCCCGGCCCTATATATATTGAGGATAGTACTAGGACAACCCTAGGCCCGGCCCTTTGACAACCCTACTATAGAATCATTTGTATATGTGGAAAATTTAAATTGTCTTATGCGCAGACGCCTCTGTGGGAGTGCGCATAGGAATAGTCACAAAGGCAGGACCCAATAAATTTCATCCGGTCCTATGTGACGAACGGCACTGATGAGTAGCATGTATGCATTAAACAGCCAATAAACATACTTTGAGTTGTGTGTGAAAATGTGTCTATATGAGAATATTACATGGAGGGAGATGCTCTCATTTAGGCTGTTGGCATATTGAATATGGATGCGAGGGTCCCCACCCTTACTCTTATAGTCATAGGAGCACCTCCCTTATATGTAACAGCATGCATTAATATACCTATTTTAAGAGTGAGGAAATACAGGGTGTCTCCTATATTTGATATTTGCTTTCTTAATGGCCCACGTTTTATTCATTGAACTGCTAATCATTATCTCTGTAGTTGCACATCAGATGGACACTTAACTATAGGGGTGATCAAGGTTAGCTACGGCCTTGACCCAAGCCTGGGACCAAAACTTGGTTAGAACTGTGTTTAGGCTCATGCACTGGATAGCCTCATATTCTGGACAGAGAGTTAAATAGGCAGGCATATGCATGCCCAAAGCCTTGTCCGGCCAGGGTCAGCCCAGCATACTAAATACATGGTGTCTGTCATCTCTTTGTGCTGGATCTTGACCTGAAAATCAGACCCATGGCTAAATGAGTTGGACTTATTAAGTCTTTAGCACAACCTATCCCCTATGATAACTGTATAGTTCAAAATAGGCAATGTTAATATATGATACCCAGCTTGGGCATTCACAGTCATACCCATGGTGTGAGCGGTGCATCCATCCTGTACACAGACATCATAGCCAGTTGGGCCAGGCCCATGAACAATCCTCCCACTAATTAGATTTTGTTGCTTTTATCAGTGTTTATGAAAGAAAGCAAATAGCGAGAATAATAATGGAAAATCCGTTATTCAGCAGTTACAACATTATCAACAGAGAAACAACTTCAGTCACTCAATTGTTCCATCATTTATCAGAAACAACACCATACCTTTGGAAGATGTCCAAATGTCACCAAACTTTCATCATAAACAAGAGATCGAAGGTCTTGTTTGGATCCTCAAAACTCCAGTTGCCCTGCATACAGTGTCTGTAGATCTGATTACTTTGTATCTCGGTTTGCATGTATGTGTAATTGCGGGAAAAATACAAAGCAGCTTTCACTAGCAATTCATGTTGTACAAACAGATGAACCCTTATTTACATGTAAATAGAGTTACCTATACTGGTTGACGAGAGAGATTCAACTGTACCCAAGGCACCTGGAATTTGCATGAAGAGCTTAAACACCATGGTTTTCACACACCTAGTTTAATTGCTCGTCGAAAACCTATATCATCGATCTCTTGGTTCGCCCTTAAATGAGAAGAGGTTCAAGTTGCAATTTGATGGCGTTGTCATCCCACTCCAATTCATTCCACCACTCTCTTTTGCAGTGGATCTCTCTTAGCTTTGGGGCATTGCTGATGCTAATAGGGAGTCTCTTCAAATTAGGACACTCAACTGCCTGAATCTCCTCAAGGGAAGAGCAATTTAGCAAATGACCTTTCAAAATCCCAACTAATGCAGGTAGGGATTTCAGCCGTAAATCTCTCAATTTAGGGAGGACACAATCAGATTTAACACCAATTGCCTCTTCATAAATTACCTCTTCAAGTGCAGAACAAGATTGAACATGCAGATATTGTAAGTTGGAGAGTTGCGTAATGATTTTGCAGGAGAAAATATTCTTCAGCTTATTGCAACTTGACAAGAACAGATTACTCAAACAATTGAAGCTACCAGGTCGAAAAGATCCCTCCCAAATGCTTTTCAAGTTCAACATGTCATATATATCCAGCATCTTTAAGTTGGGCAATGCGGCCTCTATTAGCTGATCTCCTTCAATGAAAATCTCCATTGCATCACATTCACTAATAATACAGCTTGTTAGTTGTCTTGTGTTTTGCATCCCTAATTCACATAGGCAGTGAATGCTTCTATGACCATGTAATTTAAAACGACTTGCATGACTGAGGACCTCTAGAATAGCACTGGAGATGCAATCACACCCACGAATTGTCAAGATCCCGTCCTTTGTACCAAGTTCTGGGATATATCCAAACCGTGCTGTCAAACTAGATAGACTAGGGTACCTTCCGACATCGAAATTGAATGACGTGAATCTTCCCTCTTTCCATGGACGAATTCTTTGAAGGAAGCAATCAAGAGATTCCAGCTGAGGAAAGTAAAATTCAAGACTCATCAACCCTTTCACGTAGCTCACATCCTTCAATATTGCCTCTGCCCATTTATTCCATTCATGCTCAAATTGAGACTCTGTCGATCTTAGATCTATGCGAAGTTGCTCTAATTGAGAGAGCCTTGATATTATGCCACCAGAGATCGCCACATCCTCTTCAATCTCGTCTCTCCCCATTGAGAATGCTACATTTAAGACTTTGAGATGAGTTAATTGCTCGATTTCAAGAGGCAAACTGGTAATCCTAGTGTCTTGGGCATCAAGCACCTCAAGTCCTGTGATTGCTCCAATTTGGGGTGGAATAGCTCTTAACTTGGGACAACTTTTTAGATAAAATATCCGAAGGTTGACCAAGTAACATATGGAATGTGGTAATGAATTTACAGAAGTTTCAGAAAGATTCAAAACTCTCAGAGCACACATCTTTTCGAAGAATAATGCCGGAATCATTCTCAACTTTTTATTTCCTTGAAGAAACAACGTCAAGAGAGTAGGACAGTTTGGACTCTCTGGTAGATTGCCTATTTTATTCTGCATCAATGACATTCTTTCGATATTTTTCCATTCTTCAGCCTCTGGAGGATCCTTTATATCTTTATTTGCTCTCACCAAGAATCTATGACCCGATCCTTTTGAAGACGTGATTCTTAATGCTAAATCTCGTATGACGTCGTGCATCTGAATCATCCCATTACTTTTTAAAAGAAGAGATGCATCAATAAGATGCTTCAAGATAGCATGCCCCTTCTTTCTGGCATCTATCAAACTCGAACCAGAATTGATGAGACCTTCAGCCCTCCAATACAAAATCAATTCAAAATGGTCGATGTTGTGATCTTCTGGAAATAATGCTGCATATAGAAAGCAGTTCTTTAAATTATCATCCTCCAATTTGTCAAAACTGAATTTCAAGCGTTTAAATACTCGTTCTTCCATATCGTAAATATCAGATGTAGCTGGAGCGCTCAACTCTTGCACTGCATTCTCCCATATGAGAATGTTGTCCTCCTTTCTTAAGGACGCGCCTATTACAACAATGGCCAGCGGTAAACCATCACATTCGTCAACTACACATCTTGCTAATGGTTGAATATTAGGAGAATCAACTACTTCACCTGCTTTTTCACGAAATAATTCCCAAGCTTCCTCCACTGACAATAGCTCCACCATAATTTCTTTATTGGTTTCCATCTTGTGACAAACGTTACGGTATCTAGTCGTCAACACAAGCTTGCACCCGTTTCCTTGGGTTGGATACGGGATTCCGATATCTTCCAAATCGACTATGTCCCACACATCATCCATAAGAAGCAAGAATTTCATGCCTCTCAAGCTTTGGAATATTCTCCTTGCAACTCTCTCATTGGATTCTTCATCCAATAATTTCAATGATAGGCGAAGTGCAATTTCAGTTTGCAGCTGTCGGATACTAAAGTCCTTTGCAACAGTAACCCAAATAACAATTTCAAACATCCGTGCAATTTCTGGTAGATTGTTCAAATTTTTCATCACAGTTGTTTTCCCAACACCTCCCATTCCCCATATACCAATCTTCTGTGTCCTCTCATTTCTCATGCATTCTAATATTTTTTGCAGAGTGCGCTTTGTTGATGTTCCATCTTTAATTGTTATAGCAGGCATTGTTTCGACAATTTGTGGCAATGCATCAACAACCACTCCTCCCTCAAAGTTAGACTCCTCAATAAGATTCAAGATGCAATTCGTTTTCTCCACAATGCGTCGACCAAGCTTCCAACTTGATGGAATATCCAGACACCATCGCCTCAGACATCTCTTCTCTCCTTTAGAATATTCTTCTTCAATGGCATTTACTTGATTTTGAATCTCATCCACCTTACTGATCCAACTTTGACATTGGCTTGTGGGTGTTTTTTCGCGTCCATTTCTTCTTATCTCACGCTGTATATCTTCTTTCTTATCATACAAAGCCCTTGCTTTCTCATTGAGCCTTTCAAAATTCCTTTCGAGATCTTTGATATAACCCAGCCGGCGAAAAATTGGAGCACATGAGCATCTCATAATTTCCACGACTGGCGAAACTAGTGGCCCCATCAAATTCATGTTTTAACACTGCAAGATTTCAAAAGAAATGTTTAATGAATTGCATATGTACGGTGACCTTTTCTCATAGGGTATTGAAAACACAAACACAAAGATTTCTTGCAAGATAAATATTTTGGAAGATGACCAAAAAGATTATGTTCCTGCTCATACTATCCATGCATAAAATTTTGTATCTTTAGTTCACAATTTTTATCATTTCTCATTCACATTTAATGCATCTGATATGTTTATAAACACTAATTCAAGGCTTATGGCTTTGTTGGTAAAATAGAGTTTATATAGTATTTGTGCCTGCAGGGTTGAACAAGTGCCAATGGATTGGGACAGTCGGGCCCACTTCTCTTTCGACCCACATGCATATAGGAATATTCAGGTGAAATCGTTTGCACATAAGAACTGTGCAGTGTACCTTATTTTTGAGGGAGCTTTGACCCACTTATGATCGACTTACCCTCTTCATGCGCACTACAATTACAAATTGCCACAAGCCAAATTTGAAACTAATTGACTTGTTAAGAACCATTGGATTGAATGTTAAAAAATGACACCTTCAAATATAATTAAACTTAGATGGTGGTGGGTCAAGGGATTATGATAATCTGATGGGGTTGATATTTTGCATACCTCTACGTCTCATTGATATCTTTCCATATCATCCTCTACCACTACGCCCCACAACACTCATCTATATGCAGATAGTTCTCACTCCAATAAAGCTATAATATATATGTATATGAAAATTCGCAAGAACTCCCCATCTAAAATGGGTGTTTTTGCCCCCTTTAGACTTGTCCAATTAAATGATGTCACCTCACATTAGTCGACTTATTTTGAATACACATATTTTTAGGAGATCTTCTCACACCCCTAATTTTCTCCTCTCTTAATTTAAGCGTCCAACTCCTATTTTATCTCCACTTTTTTCCTCCCTTATAATTTATCATTCTGATGCTCATCAAGATTATACTCAAAATCAGTACCATCATGTAATCATTCTTAAATAAATAAATAAAAGGCTGAATATAAAGATCTTGAAAAAAGTCATAAATAGATAAATTTATAACAAAGGAAACTTTTTGTGTGATTTATTTGATTACAATTAGGGAACGTCAGCTAGAATCAGTCGGGCCCTTCTATGATGAGCCTGCTTCGTGATCTCCAAATCTTGCCTTTAATTTTTATTTTTTTTAAACGATGATAATGGTTTTGATGGGCATCTATATCAAAAATTGTGCTGGTTTATTATACTTTGATTACAATACAATGGGATGTGCATAATAAAGAAAAGAAGTGAGAGAGAGATGAGAGAATATAGGGATGAGAGAAATAAGAGGCGAGAAAATAGGGGTGTGGACGTTGAAACAGAGAAAAAATAAAGGAGATTTTTAAATTTTGAAATTCTTTATCTGCATTTAACTTAATAATGACATGTGTTATACATATGCTTAGAAAAGGGGCGTTTTTCGGGGAGTTTTGTATCACTCCTCATATATATAAATATATATATATATATATATATAAAGTAGAGAGAGAAACACGCATGAGAAATGTTCATGTCTATCTATTCCTCACCATAGGATGAGGGACACTTATATAATTGAGAATATTTGTATACAAAAAGGGAAAAGTCATATATGGTCATTTGCAAAAGAGGAATGTTCATGTACAAAGAAGGAAAGCTATTTAAGTGTTCCTCACCCTATAGTGAGGGATGGATGCACATGAATATTCATATATAAATGCATTCACCTCTCTCTATCTTACGATGAGAGGTAGCATGAGGGGGCCCACCTATCGCCAACCCAAGTCGTACACACACGAGAACCTGTTCAAATTATATCGGATCCATAGAATTCTCATCGATTTGAAAAGATTGGACCATTGGATTGAAGGCCAATTTTTTTATTTAATACAAAGTCGTTGAACTTGTGGGCCAAGGACGAACGAGTTAAAAGCATTAGATTGACCTCATATATATATATATATATATATATAATCTTCACCTAAGCTCATGCACTCATCAGCTCAATAGAGACTAAAAAACAGAGACCCCATAATAGTCACCAATGCAGGGGCTTGGCACCCATCCAAATGGACTAGATGCACTGTCAGAATCGATGCACTTATTTTGGACAGTGAAAACTTGTTGACCGTTGATCAAGTGGTTAGGATTATGTTTTGGTCAACGTCTACTCTCGCTCCTGAACGGTCATAATTGTGGTCGAGCCCTCGCCGTCAACATAAAACCATTGTTGTGCCGTTTCACATCCCCAATTGGTTTTGGGATAAATGGTAGATCAATGGGGTGTAAGATCCTACAAATTATCATTCGAGCCTCCATTAGCATACACTAGTAGGTGGGAGGCGATCATTTGATCCCCTCACATACCCTAGTGGGGTCTTAGGTAGACCTCACAAAAAGCTTGTTCGTGATGGGATATTTTGATCCTATAATCCCTTTTTTTTTATCCTATATTCCCATCATGAATTAATATAGGATCGTTTGATCCTATATTCCCTTTTTTTTTTTTGGCTGTGTTTTAGCTATCTTCTTTTAGCTATCTTCTTTTTCTAACTGTCCTTATATATATATATATATATAGGGAAATGTTCATGTGCATCTATCCCTCACCATATGGTGATGGACACTTCCATAAATGGGGGTTTTCAAGTACAAAAAGTAAGTTTTCAAGTACATAGGTGAGGTACACTCCCTTGTCTTCATGTGCAAAAAGGGAAGTGTCCCTCACCATATAGTGAGGGATAGATGCACATGAACATTCCCATATATATATATATATATATATATATATATAAAACCTTAAATAAGGTGAAGCCATGATAGTTCATCTTCCATCCTTTCTCTTTTTTAAGCGTGTGCAATAGAAAGAAACATGAAAAAACGTAAGGCTAGATTTTCATAGAAACTCATTTATATTTCACTACTACCGGCATGAATATCCCATTCCAGTTTCAACAAACCCTTGCCTTTTAATGTTGAATCATATATAGAAAACACACAAGGAGAAGAAGGAAGCACTTCTCATCAATGATATAAGTACTAGAAGAAATAAAGAGATAATTAGGAAATTGAATTCTCATGTGGTGCAAGGAAATAGGAATATCTACAAATTTGGTATATGAAAACTTAATTCTACCACATACCTAATCAGAAGATGGCAAAGATGGGCAAGAATTTGGTGCTGTTTTCACAAAGTTTTCACCCCTTTTGGGGAGAGATCTGAATTATTGCTTCTAGATACAAAACTGCAAAGACTTGCTGGACATGAGTTGACTACTGTTTAGAAGGAAACTATGAAAGAGAAAACAAAATGACAATGATTAGGTTTTAATTATCACATCGGTGGGTCCAATGTAAGTCAGGGATTAGTATCCCGAGTGCGGATCAAAGTCACAACTAGACCATCTATGAACCATGATACATAGGCCCCAAGTGGTTTCAACGCCCATTGGCTGCACCTGGGCCTAGTTTTGAGGCCTAATTAGTGGGCCTAGCCTATGTATTCTTAAAGGTCCTGCCCGGCCCTTCATATTTGATACAAAAGGGTTTAGTAATATATCTTTTGCAAATGGAATGGGCCTAAGCCTGACTATCTTGCCCATGAGTTGAATATTGCTAACTTGAACAATGGGTTGATAAGTGATAACTAAATAGGCTGGGTTGGAGGAGTCTTGGCCCAGTCTAACCCAGCTCATGAACACCTGTAATGAGGACTATAAAAGAATAATCGGGATTCATTGACAATTAGATGATCTTAAGAGAAGCATATATGAGCACATGGCTAGAGAATCTACAAGCAAATATGCTAGTAATTAGGGGTGTACAAAAAATCCGTTGATCCGTCAATACGATCCGATCCGCGGATTTTGATCCGATCTGAAGGCCAATGGATTGGTGATGGATTGTAAATTATGTAATCCGTTAGCAACGAATTGGTGGCGGATTTCACCCTTAATCCGCAGATTCAATCCGATCCGATCCGTTGTTATTAAATATAAATATATATATATATATATAATAAGAAAAAAAAATGTGAGGGGTCAATATGTAACCTTATGAATAGAAGAGGATAGGATAGGCATACAACTCTCAACTCATGCCCCATTAATTCAGTGGCTTTAGAATTTATGGTTTTTTTTTTCCTTTTTCTTTTTTTTTCCATAAAATGTATGGAGACGGATTGAACGGATAAATCCGATCCAATCCGCTCGTCTACGGATCGGATTTTAACAGTCACGAATTGGTGACGGATTCCAAATCCGTCAATCCGTAAGTAACGGATTGGAGATGGATTTGGCCCAATCCACACCAATCCGATCCGTGTACACCCCTACTAGTAATGCTGCACCAATTTGGAATATACAAGCAACTCTTATTCAAATCTAATAAGTGGCCGTTTGGAAACTCGAATTTAATTAATAAGAGCTAATTAAATTAAGGACCAAAATAAAAAAAACTATGATTTTTAAAATCTAATTTACAATAAGTCTGTCTAGTAAAATTATGAAATGAAAACTATCAATTCATTACTAATTGAGACCCACCTTTAGGAATTGCGGTAACTGGGGTCCACCTTTTCCATAGTACAATGTAGAACCTATCATTTGTGTAATTCTAAAAATTATATGTCGTTTATTTCCATCCAAAACACTCACAGATTTTGCATTGTCCTCCTCCATTGACTTTAGCTAAATAAAAAAAAAAAGAAAGCTTATTTTTAGAGTTTCCAAATTGCCCCCAAGCAAGAATTGGAAGAAAGAAAGCATCTAATGTGCCTTCCTGTCGTGGCTCAAGTCCAAAATTAGGAGAACTATGAACAAGGGCACCATAAACTGAAGACGAGGATCGGTCAATATAAATGGTGAAAATCATTGAAACTTGAGAGCCCCAAGTTCTCTTCGGCTTGCTAAATTATTTGGGAAGGACTACTGTTCTCACTTGCAAGGAGATGGTAAAAGCATGCAAGGTATCTCTTTTGCCTACAGAATTTCGTGGGTTTTAAAAAGCCAGGTGGTCCAATATGCAAAATAACATCAGCTGTAAAATCATGAACTATTTGCTATTTGGAAAAGAATGAAGGGGCAGAAGTTCGGCTTCCCACATGTAAGCATCCACTCAATACAAAGAAAATTACAAATTATCAAAAATAAAAATAAATTCGGGGTAATCAGGCTGCATCCACATTTGCAGCTTAAAAAAAATAACAACAAAAAAAAAAAAAAAAAAAAAAAAAAGAAAGAAAGGAAGGTCCTGGTATTAATCCCTTATCATTCTCATGCGGTGGCAAATGTCTAACAACCGAACCATCAGTGGATCAGTAAAATGGTTCTTGGACTCTGAAACAATAAGATCCCTATGAAAGCAAATACCAGCAAAGGAAGTTCAATCATACTGTACGATACCACTAGCTATGAGACCTATAGAGTGGCTTGCATTTAAAAATACGGGTGGTCGGTCGCCAATACACTCTTTATGATTGAGTGGTGTTGGCGCCTTAATATCACACACATGCAAAGGGATGGATCCATGGGCTTTCAGGTTAAAAGTATCACTCCGGGTTACTCGGCCAACCTAGGAAAAAAAACAGTGGGGAAGGTCATATATGTGAATATATGGAACTTATAGATTTCAAACGGATTTCATTCACATTTCAAATGCATATAGAGTCATCAAGGGTCCTGGCCCATTAAGCCTGTGGCCCATTGAGCTTCTGGCCCTGGAACAGCACAAAGGTGTCAAATCATGGGGCAATATGACCTCAACAAGAAGAACAGCCCAATCCGACTAGCCATTGTCTGTCAAACAGGGACCCCGTTGGAGCCCGGCCCCAAAGCATTCCTTGCCCATTCTTTACTTTCGATTGATCATATGCACCCCAAATCTTCCGAAAATTAAACTCTTTCAAAATAACATTTTCCATATATTCACATATAGCACAACTAATACCGCATTCCATTTAGATTTCAAACGCATATAGAGCAATTAAGGGCCCGTTGGGCATCCTTCTCATGTTGTTTTTTAATTTTTGTGCTTAAATTAGGTTGGGCTGAGATTAGATTGTGCCAACACCCTACCATGCAGTTTGGCAACATTATATTAAATTACTCAGTAGAGAATACGTTGTACGGAACTTAATTTGTAACATTATAAAAGTTTGTTCTAAAGAACGGGAGGAAAAGAATCATAAGATTTATAATGTGGAATCTACCTTTTATTGTTTTAGCACTCTATTATTATCCTACATGAGACTCACCTGTAAAAATCATAACGTGATACCCATATTTAAAAATTAGAACACGGGCCTATATTCATAGGAGTTGCAATATGGGCCCACCTTTATAGAAATTATAATATGAGGTCACCTTTTTGTAAATGTAAATATGGGACCACCTTTAAAAATTAAAATATGGTATACACCTATAGAAATTAGAATATGGCCATCTTATGTGATCGTGACTATGTGACCCACATTTACAAATTACAAAGTAGAGCCACATTTTTTGTGATTGTGGACATTGGACCCACCTTTAAAAATTACAATGTGGTGCCCAACTTTAGAAATTAATTAGAACATGGGCTCACATCCATATATAGGATTTATAGTGTAATCCCACCATTATAGGAATTATAATATGGGCCCACCTTCAAAGTGATGCCCACCTTTAGAAATTGAAACTAGGGCCCACATTCATAGGACTTATAATGTAGTCTTACGATTAAAGGAATTGTAATATGGACCCCAACTTTTGTGATTGTGACCATGTGAGATGTGACCCACCTTTAAGAATTACCAAGTGGGGCCACTTTATTTGAGATTGTAAAAATGAGGCCTATCTTTAGGATAAGTAAGAGGTTTTGAAGCTTTAAATGACATTCTTTAAAATGCAAGAGATAAGTATGAAATAATTGTGTCAGTGAGTTGTTTCTTAAAAAAATAAAGTTTTTTCGTTTCAACTTTCTTATACTTGCGGGTTAAGATTTTGAGATTCCTTCCCATGAGACTAAAATTAGAAATAGTGATTTACACATACCAAATATATTTTCCACAGCCTCATCTCGTGGGAACATCCGAATGGCAAGATGCCAAACACACCATAAAATTCGAGGCTTTTAAATTGGCGATTGATTTTTCCTGGCTCAATCTCTTAATGAGGCCTTTTGTCTCCGCTCTATATGCTTCAAGGTGGGCATAATACTGATTTCAATTATCTATATCTTAAGAACGAAAAAAGAAATTGTTATTTAGGGATGCAATTTAGGTTGGGCCAACCTTGAACCCGCGGAGGGACCCCAGCGGCGAAGGCAATATTTTTCAGACGTGGGGGCAAGGGATAGTTGACCAATAATATTATATATTTATTATATTTTCATTAATAATCATTTACAAAATCATTTTGTACAATTTTTTTAATAAAACTGGAAAAAAAGCCTAAGTATTAAAATACCTCAACATTTTCAAAGTGGAATTTTATGAACAAAATTTCTTAAAGTTGAGAAAAATGACAGAGGGCCCAAACAATTCATAATGTTGGTTGAGGACCTTTATCCCACGATATCACGGAATAACCCGCCATTCCATGATATTAAGGTATAACCCGGCATGCAGATTTCATGGAACAAAGAAGATTCCATGCTTTCATGGAATCATCCAAAATTCCATCTTATCATGGAATCGAGTCATTTATAGGGAAACTAGTAGTGATACCGCAACCCACATGCATTTTTGTCAAAAAAAAAAAAAAAAAAACCCTTAAACTCTCGTTTATCTTTTAATATTTGGCATTTAGCAGAATTCCTTATTATTTTTTGGTAAAATTTCAAGCAGTTACTTCTAAATTTTTTTCTCTCCACATGTGATTACAACTCACACACAGGCACACTGATCTCTAACCAACTGAGTAATTTACAGTTTCGTTAATTTACAGAATAACATTAATGGACGACTGAGATCATCTAAATGATTTGATGGAATGCTTCATGATACAAAATCACATGATTGAAATATCAGAGATTTTGATGAACCAATCCCTTTTTGAAAAGAGTCCGGAGTTTCAAAATCCATTGTTGGGTCAATAATTTGAAACTTCAACGCCTAAAAACATGGTAGCCATTGACATCCTATTGAATTTGAACCCTTGAAACATACATACATCCTCTTTCCAACCTCTTTCCAAATACATTTTTTGAGATTCCATTCCAATCATAGTGGGCCTCCCTAATTGCAGCTAGATTGACCATATATTATAATGTTAAAATATCGGTCATTTTAATATCATCTTTCTAGAAACTGAATGGAATTAACATATTGACAATCCTTTACAATATTTGTTGTATATGTGTGCGCGTGCAACACGTGTGAAGTAAATTCCCCTTTATCTGTTGTTTTCCCTTGTACTGGGAAAAGAGAATGATATTCTATTGTATTTCTTTGTATTATTTGGAGAGAGAGTGTAGAGATTGAGAAAACAGGCGAGACAAGGATTTCTCTAAGAAAACCAAGATAAAAGAGAGGAAAGAAAGCTTTGAAAGCTTGTAACTTGTAATTGGCAGTTGGCTTGTAATCTCTATTAAAGGTAAAAAATGAAGCTTTGCATTGTTCTTCCTTGGATGTAGATTACATATTGTGGTTGAACCACGTAAATCTTGTGTCTTGCTTGTTTCTTGTCTTAGTGTTGGCCATATTCACCAAATTTGAGGAGGAAGGAATTTTCTCCTGTGGACATTCTCGCATGTGGTCATCATGGGTGACACCATAAATTTAGGAGGGCCTATGGCCCTAAAGCTATTGATGGACTAATGCCATATGGATGTTCTCCTAGGTGAAAAATTAACATTAACAGTTTTTTTTCTCTTTAGACTAAAAAAAAGAACTCATTTTTTAGAACCATCCTATGCAACTTATGTAAATTCTTGCCGACAAGTATGGTGGGGTGAGAATGAGAGAGTTTAATGCCTCCTCCTTAAGGATTAGAGGTAAGGAGAATTAAAAAGAACATAGCACCACAATTGATAAGTATTGCTACTTATGAGCAATTCATGTAGAAGTGGGAAGGTTTTTTTTTTTGTTAAAGAGGATATAGCATAAATTCCATTGAAAAAGAAGAAAAGAAAGTAGGACAACAAGACTAGCAACCAAAATACAACTACGAGGGAGTATCAAAATGAACCTCACCCAATAACAAATCATAAGTCTTACTAGCACGCAATCACATACAATCCTATTAAGAGTCCTAGACATATGAAAAAAGTCAACTAATCCACAATCCAAACTACCAGAAAAATGATGGGTGCAACAGACCAGTTTTTATGATGTTTGATGGAATTTTATGTTTGTCACATCCTTGCTCTTAATCATGTTTTCAAATTCAATTGGTTTCAATTGGTATAATTTTCGATTGTTGTAATATCCAATTGATGTCATATCTTGAGAATGTGATAGACCATGTACAATGGATTGAACTTAATAGTTATATATTTTTGTTCCATGTTACATTCCATTAGCATCATAATTTTTCATGTTTGCCACCTCTCTTGCTCATATAGGTAAATCTCATGACCACCATGTTTATGTGATCATAACATTGGTTGGTTAATAGTTGAGGTTGGCTTCATGTTTGAATTTCATTTCACTCATCTTGTACTTGATAGTCATATTTAAAGATTGGTTGAAATGATTTCAAATCTTTCATAGCATATGATTTTCATAGTTATATTGATTGATGCTATGTTTAGTAAACCCCATAACATCATGGATAGCTCTAATTTGGATTTTTTTCTAATAGTTATATTCTTTTTAACTCCATGTTAGAGTGATTGATTTTATAGTCATATCCTTGAATCTCAATTGGTATTCTTTATTCCAATTGGTATCCATGATCGCTTTTTTCCATGGCCTTGCTCTTTATATTCGCAATTTAATCATATTGAGCTCTATAGTTATATGTGTCTAATTTTTTCCTTGAAGTTTTTCCTCAATTGGTAAAACCATCTTCTTCTTGCTCCAAATAGTTAAATATTTATCAAAAGTTTGACAAAAGAAGAGAATGGATTGAGGGGGAGTGTAAACCTTCATAGGAAGTATTAGTTTTGATCAAATTGGCATTTGTATTGGCTTTGAACCCTTAGAGACTTCTAACCATACATGATGGCCTGTTATGTTTTTCATTTTCATTTTCTTTTGTTAACAGGTGCTACTAAAAGGTATTTTCATTATTTCATGTGTGTCGGTACCTTTGCAATTTAATGTCAAACGGGGAGAGAGCAATCAAGTTGTCTCAAGGGGGAGAGTATGTCCATACATCCTAAGGGGAGATATTGCATGATCTTCTACAGGGGGAGAGAATGCATATCTTGCCAAAAGGAGAGAGTGAATGATCAAAGGGGGAGAGTGAAAGGAGAGAAAGCTTGGGAGCTAAAAGAAGATGCTTGGCCAATGAAAGAGAGATGAAAAGAAAGCTTGAAGAATGATCAAGCTCCAAGCATCAAGAAGATTGAAGAAAAAGAACTAGAGCCCAAGCAAGAGCATCCAAAAGATTTCAAGACTTTTCCAGCTTAGGGGGAGTTGAAGACTTAGTATGTAAAATTCGGTGTTGAGTAAGGTTTGCCATCAAATTGCAAAGGGGGAGATTGTTAGGAATTTTGTGTATTGCAATTTGATAGATGCATTATCATTTTAGCATCATTCGAATTTTCACACTTGCATTGATTTAGAAAATCTAGAAATCTTGATTTACTCATGCATTGTTTTAAATCTTGTAAATGATATGTTTCATGCATGTTTTGATTGGATGCATTTTAATTGAAAAGAAGTTTTATGAATCAAGCTAGCCTATGTTTTAAATCTTTCAAATCATTTTAGGCTTTTATGTTTCATGATTTTAAAAGCACTTAGATTGAATTAAAATCATATTTCCAAGCCTGATTTAATCGCCCAAAGACCCCATAAGAAAATTACCTTTTAATATGCATTTTTGAGGAATTTGGTCCCTGGGCCCGGGTCGACCTGCAGTGTGCTCGGTCGACCGAGCCCATGAACCCGGTCGACCGCACACACTGTGGGTTGACCGGGCAAAGAGTCGTTACGCTTCTTTTCAAATGGTCAGTTTTTTTATCGTTAAGACCGGGTCGACCGGGTAAGCTACCAGGTCGACCGGGGACACGCCAGAACCCACTTTTTGGGTATAAATAGAAGCTCATTCCTAAAGAAATTTTGAGGAACATAGAGGCCCTCCTTGAGATGTTTTGAGGCCAATCAAAGGGGAATGAGCTAAGGATGGATAAGGGACATTTGGAAAGCTAAAGCTTGATTTCATTGAGTTAAATCACTAAGTAAGCTTTACTTTTCTTAATCATACGTTTTCATGATTTGTTTTAAATATTGGTAAATCTTTTCTAGCATGATAAACTATGATTTGTTGTATCCTTAACATGTATATGTTTTGAATTGATTTATTATTTTGGATACAACACCTTAATTCAAACCAAGTAGTACTTAAATTGGTATATCTAAGTAAATCATGTTTTTGTAAACATCTTTGAAATTATATGTAAACATGATTCCTATACTTGGTTGAATCTTTGGTTGTTGTTTTTCATCATAAGAAAATCACTTTCAAATCTATCTTGTGTTTTGGATTCAACAACTTCACAAATCATATGTACTTTTGTTTTAAAGTTTCACAACTTGCTTAGCTTTGATAGGTATATCATTTTCAAGTTGTATTTTAAGTACATGTAATTTGTCCCTTGATTTTAATCAAATCTATTTTTGTGTTTTACACTTTCAAATGCTTTAAGCATACATATATTAAGCTTCATTGTTAATTTGATTGAAATCCTTATGCATCACATATTTTGTTCTTAAACTTTCACAACTTGCTTGAACTAGATAGGTAAATCTTTTACAAGTTGTTTTTAACATGTGATTAGCATTCTTTCTTCAATCATAAATGTTTTTATGAGCTAAAACTTTTAAAATCCTTTGGCATACATTTATGAGCTTTAATTTTCAAATTGATTGAGGACATCATACATATACATTGTGCATTCATCCTTGCATTCATAGTGTGTGTGTGTGTGTGAATTAGATTTTCACTTTCATATCCGCCTGTTTAAGAGGCAATTGTATTGAGCTTAAATTGTATTTCCATCAAGTGTATTCTAGACACTACTTAGAGAGATAACCAACATTTTGGTTGTAGAGGTTATTGCTTAGCCTAAGAAAAGCATAGTGTAAGAGGTTATTGCTTAGTCTTGGAAAGCATATTATAAAGGTTATTGCTTAGCCTATTGAAAAGCATAAATAGTGGAAAATCCGGTGGGTGTTGGATCACAAGCCGGTAGTGGATGTAGGCATTGAGGCCGAACCACTATAAATCATTGTGTTATGGTGAATGCTTTGTGATGATTGTTTTTGTTATCTTCCGCACTTTAGTTCTATATCATCACTTGTGACTAATTGATTTTAAAGAAGTTAGAATTTGGCATAATTGGTCACTTATTAGAAGCTCACACTATTCACCCCCCCTCAAGGGTTCGGATCCATGGACTTACAAAACTTATTTAGAAAAAGTATATATTCTCGATGAAATATAACAAAAAAAATCCATAAGAGAAGATTTAAGCTACTCATACGATAAGATAAAAAGAAAATATATTTCTTGATGGATAGAGGACATGTTTTGGATTTGCATTATCTATATTGCATTATTAAGGGCAAATCCTAGGCTAGATTACACCATGAAATACTACATAATCCTTAAAATTAACATTTGTCTTACAGCTTAATAGAATAAGCCTCACCAAATCAAAGTCACAAATAAACCAAACTAAAAGTAAAGCTAAGGCTATACTTAATTTAAAGGCCAAACACTGCAAGGCTCCCCTTTCAGCGGAGCAGTGAATATCGAAATAGTTCAGTTTTCCACCAATATTTCAATGTCAAGATTCCCTCTAAACTTTAAAAGTTCATTTGTTTCATGTAATTAAACCCCTAGGAACTCTACATAATTTATTTCAAAACGTGGATAAAATTGAAAAAATTAAGGTTTTTTTTAACGGTAACAAAAACTTTCATTGAAGGAGAAAGAAAATACAAAAAGAGAAAAAAGGGAGGTACAAAAGGATTGTAACCCATCTAACACAAGGAGACACCCTCTCAACCCCTTGTTTAGCCAAAGCATCGGCAAAAGAGTTGGCCGATCATAATTCGTGACGGAAACCACGGAAAAAGATGTCGACAACACCCAGATCTCATTAAAAAGGAATTGAAGTTTCCAATGGTTGATCTTTCTATTAGACACCCAAGCAATTGCATTAGAAGAGTCACTCTCCACAATAAGGGCACCGTGAAAATATCTCTTAAAGCAAAGGAGAGCTTCTAAAATAGCTAGCATCTCCGCTTCATTGGAATCACATACGCCAACATTCTTTAAAAACATAAAAAGGACCTCACCATTGCTATTGCAAAGAACACCCCCAATACCTGTTGGGACTGGTTTGCATCTCGCCGCACCATCGACTTTGAACTTAAGTGAATCAAGTGGGGGAGGAGACCAAAGAATTGACATCCTCTCCTTTGCTGGTCCGCACCCCATGCAAGCTTCCCAGTTAACAATAACATTATTAAGAGAGAAGTTAGAAAACTCTTTTTTCGTCAAAGCCCACTCCACAACTATAATGGTGATTTTAAAAATTAACTCCTCTACCGAAGAAGAGGTAGATTTGAAAATTCTATTATTTCTTTCCCTCCAAATGGACCATAAGATGGCATACGGAAGCATCCTCCAAAGAATACGACCGCAACCAAAGAATCTGTCTCCCCTCCACGACTCTACCACCTCCGCAAATTTTTTTTTACTGCACCAAGAGACGCCGCATCTACCAAAGAAATGACACTAAATACTTGTCGCAACCTCACAATGAAGAAAAAGGTGGTCAATAGATTCCTCTTCTTTGCAACACATCACACAAGTATCTGAGATGACACTCGACATCAACCCTCTTCTTTTTAAATTATCTGCCATGGAGATCTTTGCTGCAATTGCTAACTAACAAAAAGCTTCCACCCGAGGAGGAACCATCCCCTACCAAACTAGGGAGGAAGAAGCTGATCTGTCGTGGAAATCAATCAAATTACCAAACTAAACTACTGGTATAGTAGTAGAGTAAGGGTCGAACCCACAGAGATTGCTAATTGTTTAAAAACCATGGTTGAATATAATTTTAATTCCAAAAAGAGTGATTGATTGTTGAATTTTCTAAATTAACTGAGAACTGAAACTAAAGCAAAATTATAATTAAATCAAATGATGAACAAGTTGAAAAAGAAATTCCTAGGGCTGTCGAATTCACCACTAATCTTGCAACTATCTTCAATTGTATTAATTTCTGGTTATTATATTAGGATGTAAAGATGTATTTTAGCTACAAGCCAAAATACAATCACCAAGAAAATCACGCACCAAAACCCCAAGTACGAATTATCTTTGGATAATACGAACCGTCTACGCTACTTCTACTGTCATAGACACGACTCGTTTTCCTAAGTTATAACTCGTCCTACAGTTTTGGTGTATGTATAAGAATCACCATTGTATAACCACATATGCAAAATCACAGAAATTGAACATGTGAAAAGAAAATAAAATCATTGATTGCAATAAATCTCAATGTTATACAATCAACATCCCAATGTAATTACTCCAAAAATTAAATACAAAAAATAAAGTTACTTGACTAGGGTTTCATCTAAACCCTAGGAATATGAGAAGCTTAGCCCATGATGGTGGAAGAGGAGAACACCATAGCCATGGAATTCTTCATCTTCTTCTTTTGAGTTGTCTTCCTCTTCTCCTTCTTCCTCTTTCTCTTTCTCTCCTTCCTCTTTCAGAATAGAACCCCCCAATGGTAGATCCCCCCTTTTCCTCCTAATCTCCCTCCTCCCGTGAAAAACCCTCTCATCTTATCTCTTAAGAGAGAATCAATGAAAATCCCGTAATTAATAAAAAGGGGCCCAAGGAAGGGTGATAAAAGGCTCCAAATTGGGCTCTTTTATGCTAAAACAGGCCCTAATCCACTAACATATGGGCCAAGCCTTTCTTCTAACCCATAACCACTTGTTTTCCATTTCTTTTAGCACTTCAAAGCCCAATATTCTTCTTTTGCTCCAATTCCACCATTAAATCATCAATTTTGTCAAGCTTTCTCTGCAAAAAGATGAAACAAGAATTAACTAGCAAATGCATATAAATTGAAGAAAATAAAATAATAAAAGCGCAAGAATATCTCGGATTAACATAATAAATATGCACTTTTTAACCAGTTATCAGAAGCCCTAGAGGGTTGGCTACCCTCCATAGCTAAGTAAAAAGCTTTCGCCGAAAATTCTCCAGAAACCGAGGGCTTCCAAATTCGAGAATCATTAAACTCCATGCACAAGAATACATGTGTAAGAAAACTTAATAACTCCTCATATTGAACCTCCTCGGACAAACGAAGACGTCTCCTGAAAGGCACACCCCACAATGTACACCCCTCCCTCACCTCAAATCACTCACAAACAACAGACTCATCGTTGAACACCACCCTAAAGACCCTAGGAAACAAATCACATAATGGTCCTCTCCCAACCAATCATCCAACCAAAACCTAACATCCCTCCCATTCCCCACCACAAAACCCACCCCTTTAGCTAGGACATTCCCCCACTCAGAAGAAGCATCTCCAACAGACATAATAGCACCCCACAAACCTAACCTACGAGATCTTGAGCCGGGATTGGGCCACCAGCCCCATTTGTCCTCACCGTACTTCGCAACAATGACTCTCCTCCAAAGAGCTTCCCTTTCCTCCCCAAACCTCCACCACCATTTAGCCAAGAAAGCCACATTCTTTTTCTCCAAACTACCAAGACCCAAGCCCCCACTCCATTTTGGTTTAATCACTTTACTCCACTTCAGGAGATGTAGTTTCTTCCGGTCCCCCTAACCCTCCCATAAAAAGTTTCTACGAATACAGTTCACCCTTTCCACCACTGCCTTCGGCATCTTGAATAGCAACATATAATATACTGGGAGATTAGACAAAGAAGCTTTAATCAAAGTGATTCTTCCACCCAAAGATAAATAATGTTTTTTCCATAACGACAATTTCTTCTCAAGCTTATCAATAATTGGATCCCAAAGAGCCTTAGATCTCGGTTTTGCCCCAATCGAAAGACCAAGATACACAAAAGGAAGCCTCCTTGATTTGTAGCCAATCATAGCAGCCAAAGACTGAATGGTTTCCTCAATACAGCCAATATCAACCAGCGTACTTTTGGCAAATTAACCTTTAGCCTCGAGACCAATTAAAAACACCGCAAGATTCTTTTTAGAGCCAAAATCTTTTCCCTCTTACTCGAACTAAAAAGAATGGTGTCATCTGCAAACTGAAGGTGAGAAATTGCCTCTCCATTTCGAGTAGCTTTAAAACCATTAATCACTCTCATCTCTTTAGCTCGTGTAAGAAGTAAGTTCAAAGCCTCCACTACAATTGTAAACAGAAAGGGTGAGAGAGGATCCCCTTATCGAATTCCTCTAGATGCATTGAACAACTTGGATAGAGAACCATTAACCAGCACAGAGAAAGAAGTAGTGCAAATGCACTCCCTCATCCATCCACGCCAAGTCTCTCTAAAACCAAATCCGAGCAATATGTAATTAACAAAGTCCCAATCCACGTGATCATAGGCTTTCTCTAAGTTAATCTTAAAAATAACCCCCTCCTCCTTAGACCTCTTTCTTAAGTCAATAAGTTCATTAGCAACCAAGACTCCATCAAGAATCTGCCTTTTTGCTACAAATGCCCCTTGAAATGGACTGATAATAAGAGGTAGAACCCTTTTCAAACGGTTCGCCAAAATCTTAGCCAATAACTTATACAAACACCCAACGAGACTAATAGGTCTATAGTCATGTAAGCACATTGTATTAGGGACCTTAGGGATAAGAGTTATAAAAGTTGTATTCATCTCCTTATTAATTATGCCCCTTCTATGAAACTCAGAAAGCAAATTACCAAATTCCTGTTTTAGAAAATCCCAACCAGCTTTGATAAAAGAGAAATTAAAACCATTAGGACCCGTGGCCTTATCCCCTTCGCAATCCTCTAAGGCTCTAGAGACCTCCTCTTCTTCAAACTCTCTTTCCAACCAAATTTGAACATCCTCTGGATTCGAGGAAATGAGATACCATCAAGGTTTAGTCTACCAACATTATCACTCTTATACAAGTTTTCAAAAAAATGAGCCACCTCATTCTTAATCTCCATAGGATTTTCAAGAAGTCTCCCACCACTCCTAATTCTCCCCAAAAAATTAACCCTTCTCCTTATGGAAGCCATACGATGGAAGAACCTGGTATTCTTGTCACCTTCCTTGAGCCAAGAAACTTGAGATTTCTACCTCCATGAAGTTTCCTCCATATGATATAGTCCCCATATCCTCCTACCTGCATCTTATCTCGTGGCCATTTCCTTTGCCGTTAACTCCCGACTCTCCCCTTTCTTATCAAGATTATCCACCACTCTAGATAAAGCTTCTCTAGACTCATCAATGCGACCAAAAACCTCTTTGTTCCACTTTTTTATAAAAGCTTTAAGAGCAAAAAGTTTCTTATACATTATGAATCCTGCATAGCCTATGACATGCACTTGGCTCCACCAAGAACGAGCTAATCCCAAAAAATCCTTGTACTCTAGCCAACAATTAAGGCCTAGGCCCTCAGTCAATTGAATTGGAGCTCAATTTGATGGGACAATGGTCTAAAATTAGCCTCGGAAGCGCCTCCTGATTGACACCAGTATAATGCTCATCCTACTCCTTCGATAATAAAAACCTGTCGATCCTGCTCATGGCCAGCCTTTCTCGATTGTTGGGCCACATGAATCTCCTAAAAGGTAAAGATCCAAAAATAACCATCAAATAATCTCACATCTAATGGAAAACACACAAGGGGGATGAAAAATGAATACCCAAACCCAGGTGTTCCATATACATTTCCAACCTATCTCCTCCACCCTTCACCTCTTAAATGGTCTTTTGCTGGAGACCATTTGATCATGAATTTCTAGGAATCCAATTCCCTTTCACATAACAAATGCCCTCAATAACCAAAATAGATGCTTATGGCAAATAATGACAACTTTTGAGGAGAAATTACAATAAGACTTCTGATGCTAATAAGCAAAGAAATTCCAATAGAGAAAAGAGAGATGCATCAATTGAGACAACCGAAGATAAAGAGAAACAAATTATGAAGTTGTATATTTTGATTCTATGAGATTGATTCCAACCTAAGTAATAATAGATAAATGTCCTAAGCTGCAGTTTGATACTTACCAGATAAGGTATAAGCAATGGATTTCAATTATACCCCATTCTGTATTGCTCCTACTTGTGCTCTTTGTAGATGATCCACTTGGCTACTTCCAAGATATTTCCCTTCAAAATCTACATTCAGATATTCATGCATGAATCATGAGTCATAACACATCTATTTTGTCAACATAAAAACACCAATTTCACCATTTCAAACACAATTGAACCTAGGGTCTACGTAAGCGTGCAAAGTGTGACAATTTTTCAATCCTTGTCTCATCCAAACAACCTTTTATTTTCACTTGGACAACCAAATCAATATTACCAATCTCGGTCCCCACATCAACAAATGAAGGCTTGAAGATACTATACAAATGACAATTTCACGATGCTACTTTTATGGTTTTTGAAACTATTACTTTATAATTGATACATCAGTTTTAACAATGAATTTTGTGATTGCCTAAAACAGAGTTCAGTCATGTAACAGCTTTAGTTCTAATGTCTTTTTGACCCGTGGGTATTCTTGGACATGAATATCACCTAAGGGCTTGTTTGGATGCACAAGAAAGCACAAGATTTTTTTTATTTTTAAGAAAATATTCTTACCCTCTCATTTGGAGGTGTTTGGACAGCTTAAGAATAAGAAGAGGATCTTCTATTTTCTAGCAAAAAGTGAGAGACTTTTATACTTCACGTAGACCCCGTAGGAAGTAAGTAATCTTTTAAGAATTCATTCTTGCGATTTGCGGGCCTTGAATGGCCAAGCAAAGGAATGATGTTTTTAATGTCTCCCTTCCTCTCTTCCCCTCTTCTCTCTACCGTGCCCTAAATTGCTCTCCTCTTTCTCTCCTTCTTCTCATTCCGTCTCCCGTCTCCCTCTCCCAAGTCATGTTTATTCATCTCCATCTTCTCCACTTTGGCCCTCTTGTATTTAACTCTCCCATATCTCTCGCCCTTCACTCTCCCTCCCATCTGCTATTTTCCAGCACCTATCTTGCCATTTTCTATGTCCTCACTCTTCTATTTCCTTCCCGATTTCCCTTATCCTCTTCACCTGTTCTTCTCTATTTTTGTTAACCTTTTCCATGCCACCTTGTCATTACTACAGTGGGGCTTATTAAGGAGGCTTCACTTTCAATTAGATTTTATTAACTAGAATTTTTATTATTATAAGGGTTGAAATTTGTGGGTATTGGTTGCAACCTATAGGGTTGAGTTGAGATTTTATTTACTGAGTTTATATATTTATTAATTCATTATCAAAATGAATGAATATAAGGTCTTCTATTTTCCAATCAAGTGGGATATGAACTTAGGGTAAAAAGTAAATAATTATGATTTTGTACAAAGAAAGTAAAGTAAAATACATGGCATCGATCACCTAAAGAGGAGATCTAAATGTATATTATTTTCAATTGTTCTGTTAAAGAAGAAGCCTACCCCACATCAATTTATATTTTATTTTTATGTCCATTTGATAGTTTCGTTAGTGCAACATATATATGTTAACTGAAAAGTGATCTCCATGATAGTAGGTCATGAAAACAACTTATATGATTCTATGACTATAATATCATATTGGGCCAATAAAATGTAGGGTGCAAATGCGAATATGATGTGGAATGAATATAGCATTCACATTGAAAGGTTATGAGATTCACATTACTTTTTAACTTTTTGTGAAGTTGTGAAATATTTCAAGTTCCTTATAGGCAAAATCCTAGAATTATATGTCAGTATTTGTTTGATTTAAGACTATAATATATAGTGATTTCATCATATATTATAATTTGCAGCAAAACGCCAAACATCTTATTTTTAAATCAAGTGAATTCTTCAGAAATTGCCAAACAACAATAATAATGTGATGTTATAATATTTTAATATTTCATTCTGCATTATTTTATTCTATCGATATTTAAATCTATAAATATTTTCATCTGCTCGCATCCAAACGGGCCTCAAGAGCTTTACATAAAATAAAATAAATCAGTTGAGCTTTTAATCATCTATAAGGAAATTGAGTATTGGAAAATTCATTGGGATATGGACAAAACATGGATTCATGATTTAGTCTTGTATTTTGTAGATGGGCTACCCAGTTCGAAGAATTGAAGAAAATCAAGGTTGTAGAAAATTGCACTAGGCGCCCGAGTGCCTGGTCACACCAATGCGATCGAGCGCATCCTTTGCAGAAGCTCGTGCGCTCAAACTTGCTTCTTTCCCATTCAAGCTGGATACATAAGATGCGCAGAACTTTAAAATAATTGGGTGTTTACTTCACGCACTCGAGCGGCCATTGACCCGCGCTTGAGTGCATGATGTGGGATTTCATATTTTTATTTGGAAACTCCTTCCTATTTGTTTTCAAAACCTTCCAAAACTCTTATGGATTGTAACTCTCGGACCAAGCCTTATAAAAAAAACCATCTTCTCTCAAACTTATTATGACTCTCTCCCATTCTAAACTCTAGGATCTTTTTGAGAGATTCCTTGTCTTCTCCAAAGCATCCATTGTTGTAGCTTCTTGGTCCATTAGAGGGGCTGCTTCCACAAGTATGTGAGACAGTGGGCTCTCCTCACTTTATTGTGTTATTAGATACGTGCATAATTGATATGCTATAGTGAAAAAAATGAGATTTATTTGCGTTCTCTTTTTTTTTTTTGTTTCTTTTCTTTATTTTTTATTCTCATGTGCCCTTAATTATGGGCCCTTAATTCATAACTCAAACGATTCATCATCTCTAGAAAGCTCAAACATGGCCAGGGGTTTCAAATTCCCGCCTTAAATCATCGCGGATTTTGATATCTCTGTGAAAAAAATACATACCCTAAAAGTTAATTTTTCTTATTCCTGGAGCTAGTTTAGGTCTTAATTATTTGTGGATTATAAGAAATTTGTGAAGAATATAGAACCTTTGGATGAGTGTAGATGGAAAGATCTCGCAATGTTTGCCAAACATGGGATTCTATAATTCCTACCCTAAAAAATCCTAGAGGACATTCAGGCACTTAAGGGCGGTCGAAACTGGTATATATTATACCCATCGTTTCGGTATTTTGGATAATGTCAAATATTGTGGATCTTATTTGAGTTCTTTCATGCGGTTAGGACTCTTAATAGGATTTCGCATGACTGTGCTAGTAGGTCTTATGATTTGTTGTTGGATGAGGTTCTTTTTTATGCTCCCTCTTATTTGTGTTTTGGGGTTAATTTTGTTGTCCGGCTTTTTTTTTCTTCCTTTTAACGGAATTTATCTTCTTTACTAAGAAAAAATAAAAATAAAAATTGGAACTCTCTATTCAAAAGTACAACAGGAAGGACCAAACAACGATTTATATGAAGAATTCACCATCTACATATAAGCAACTGAAGCTATGATGAGAACACTTAAAATCAATTATATACATATATATATAAGGGAAATATTCAAGTGGGAACAAGTTCTCACCTATTATATGAGAACTTTTTTGCAAGGCCTAATTTTTTGAATAGACTGAACCATTGGATCGAGGGTTGAATATTTTTTTTTAATATGAAGCCATTAAACTTGTGGGCACGGATAAAGGGGTTAAGGGCATGGGTTTGGGGTCAAACTTGATACTTGAGGTGGTCTCACATATAACTTTCTATCCCACCTAGTCCCATCCCCAAATGTGTTCCCCACAAAAAAGTTCTTATATAATATATGAGAATTAGTTCTCACCTAAATATTACCGTATATATAAGGTAACTTCTCAATAAAATAATGCATTGGATGGTTCTGAAGAAATTATGCAAGGTATTTTAGATTATGTATCGTGTATGTTCGATCCCTTTGCTTTGCTCATTTAAAGTTGATTGCTGCCATATTTGAAATCATACAAAATATTCAATCTACCCACAAGCTTTTAAAAAGCTTGAAAGTCTTCATTAATATAAATCAGTAGGCACTGTGGTGGAACTTTTATTAGGGGGATTAAATGCCTAGTCGCTAGACTCTTAGACAAAGTAATGACTAAATTATTAATCTATACTTAACAATAGACAAAGTAATGACTAAATTATTAATCTATACTTAACAATATTTTTCTAACTATGCTAGGTTGGCAATAGAATTTGACTATCGGTGGGGAATATATAGAAGGCATGATTGTGTTGGAGGACTATTTACTTAACAATAATGTTGTACCTTTGCTAGGTTGCCGATAGAATTTGGCATTGGTGGGTAGGTGTATTCATGGGCCGGGTTCAGACACATCCAGTGCAGCCCAACTTTTGGCCAAATGTCAGGCCTAAGCCTGCCCAATTAGTCAATTGGTGGGCCGAACTTGGATTTTTTTAGAAGCTGTTGCGTGGGCTGTCTAGCCATTGTTTAGACATATTATCATTAACTGAAAAGCACGCCTTGTTCAGGTAGGGCCGCTGGGCTCTAAGCTTTCTATCACTTAATCAGCTGTATATTAAATCAGTCAAATTTACATATCCAAGCCCGGCCCAAAGTCGGCTTGGACCTAATCAAGCTCAGGCTGGCCCATCCAATGATCACCCCTGTTGGTGGGGCTTGGGAAACATTAGAGGGAGTAACGTGTTGGTGGACTTTCCCATCAACCCAAAAGAAAAGGTTGTCGCTCACATGAGGGGGCAGAACTAGGAACTTTTTCTTTGTAGGCTAATTGTGAATGTCTCGAAAAACTATAATAAGGATTTTGTGAAAATATGTAAATTTATTAAAAATTAATGAAATTAGATGAATATTCTTATAGTCAACTGAAGGCTTATTTAAAAAGTCAAGAGTAAAATTATTGTAAAAAAAAAATACAAATTTTCATCAATTTTATGGCAATGAAGATGATGAAACAAAAGAAACAATATAAAAAGATCAAAAGATAATTATTACTAATAAAAGTATTAGTTTTGAGTAAAAGTAAAGGTGTGATGGGATAGGTACATGAAGATGAATATGAGAGAAAACTGGAGTCACAGAAATGATACAGTGGGGAAGTGAGAAAAACTGGGAGACCGTTGAGAGAATTAAGAGAGAAGTACTTGTTGGGTAATGGAAAGTATATAATTAGTGAGTTCGGATTCCGTGTTTTGTAGAAAAAAGGGAGATGCTATTTCATACAATCCACAATCGCCAACTATGTAAAATCTTATGCCCAACTGATGCACCTTCTTAATGGCTTTAATGGAATTCAAAAATTAGAGTTAGCGATTATTGATTGGATGAAACAGTATCTTTCCGTTTCTACAAAACAGAGGATCCGGACTCATAACAGGCCAAACACCCATAGTTGTGTGGTGTTAGCACATGACTCGAGATCTATCTCTAGTGCTTCTACTTGAAAGTATTACTCTGAGCCAGTGGGCCAAGAAAAAGAAAAAAAAGGTGAATATAACAAATAGATAATTGTCAAAGGGAAGTCTCAAATTGGGTTTGTTTGTCGGCAAATGTTGAGTAGTGGTTCTTTTCCTGTATCAGATCAGATCAAGGGTGAAAAATTATTTTTCTTACATGGATTCAAATCCTACACAGCTACTTATCTCTGATATATATATATATATATAGGAGATGCTCCTAAGAGAAATATCTCTCACTATATATATATACCCCGTAAGTTTATGTAATGAATAGAATGAAACATGAAAATTGAAATGGTGTATTTTCATAGAAATCCATTTATATTGCTCTACTTGCACATTCAAAAAAGACTTTAATTCGGGAAATGTGTGGCTCTAATCTCGCGTCCAATAGATGTTGTCAATGAGCACCTTTGAATCAGAAAATGGTCATTTCCATAGATTTCCATGCACTCCCTAGTTCCAACTAGTGAAACAGCAAATCCATTTATAGACCACTATAATTATGTTAGCCTTTGTTCCAGTGATCTCTCGTTGGCTGATTTAATGGGTTCTGCTCAAATTAAAGAAACAGGCATAAGATCAAATATTTTGTTTTCCTAAAACTAGCACAAAAAGAGAAGGAAATTGAGTTCTCATTGATTGCTAGAAAATAGAGCAAAGATGGGCAAGAATTTGCTATGTTTTCACTCTGACAGACCTTTGAAGTGCTATTTGCTGCTATTTAAACTAGCATAAGGTGTGGGTTTGCTCCCACATGGGTTTAGCAGACAGGGATTAGTCTTGTTGGTTTCAATATATACCTCAGAGATACCCATGTCATAAAACAAAGCAAAAATGAATTAAGTAACTTGAGAAACTTGAGTTTAAAGCTAAAGAAAATCCTACTTCGTGTAGGGTAAAATCTATTATTAAGTCAAAATTTGTTTTTTAGAAAATAATTAGACTCTAAAAGTAAAAATCCTTTTTTATGAATCAAAATCTTAATTAAAAATAAGAATGCTAGTTTATTTTCTCATTTAAGTATCTTCAGGCCAAATGATATTTTTGTAGAAAAAACGCGTAAGATACAATGTACGTTTTGGAAGGCGTGATTTAAAGTTTAATTGTTGAATTAATCACTAAACCAACCTCTTAATTTTCTCACTTTATTGAGGATCCAAATGATGGAAAGATTTATTTAGGTTCTACTTTAGGGTTTAATTGTTAATTTTGATTGACGGTTTGATCTCGTGATTTTGATTTGAGTTTTTATTAAAATAGAAGCAATTTTGGTCCTAAAAACTATTTAATAGACATAAAAATTCATAAATCTAAAGAAAATAGACTTGTGATTCATTAAAGTAAAATAGGACCGTTGATGTCAAATATTATGATCATAAATAACAAATGAAATATCATGATTTTGAAAAATTAATATTTCAGAATAGAATAATTCAGGATCATTACAAAAATAAAAAATCAAATCTAGAATCTCCAAGAGATCATTACCATGATTTCACATCTTAATGTTCAGTGGGCCCTTCATTGGAGTCCTAATGATTTCAAGTCAAAAATCAATTCTGAAAAATAAAAAAACGAATTGTGCTTGTCATATTAAAATTATGTATTCCATCTATATCTGAAATCGAACTATGAACATTGTATTCATAGATATCTCATATTTATTCGAATTATAATTCTAGATGGTTCACTCATGAGATTATTTATTTAAAAAGTGAAAACAATTAGCTTCTTCTTGGAACTCTTCTTCATCAACCAACTCAAAGATTGAGGAGACAAAATTGGACACTTGAGGAATCTGCAGGTCACACAAATAGTGAAAACCAGAACTTAAAAGAAACAGAAGACACATGCAGTGGCCCCCTCATATAATACGGTTCAATTAACCGTATACAATTAACAGTACCATTTATAAATAAAAGAAAAAATAAGGTGCTAAATAAAATATTTCTTACATATGCATAAGATGCAAAACCAAACCCTATCCAGTTTTAGTCTTTCCCGCCTCTGTCTCTCAACGCCCAGCCCGTAGCCCCCCTCTCTCGCTCTACGCACGAAAGAAGAAGAAGAAGAAAGTAGAAGAAGAAGAATAATACGTCTCATTCGCCAGATCCAGCCCCTTTCTCCGTCTTGCCTCTCTCTCTCTCACCTCATTCGCCAGATTCAGGTTTGTTTGGGTTTTTTTGTTTAGTTTTCTTTTGGGTTTCCATCTATGATTTTGCATTTTTCTTTATAATCCACGAACTCCTGGGATTCTCTTTCAGCAGGATAACAGATTTACTGCCATGTCATAGAAGAATGGGATCTGTGTATCTCTGTTTCTGAAAGAATCAGCATCCTTTGCCATGTATTTGTTGAAGGTAGAATTCAATTGGGACAAGAACATCAATGGAAGAGTTTGGGTTTTTACAGTGAAAATCCGCAAGAAAAAGGAACCTGGCACTTTCTCGTGTTTCTTCTTCAAACCATTTTTATGGTTGAGATCATTTTGAAAGAGGGTGCCATGTATTTGTAGTGACATTAGTCTCTTCGTTAGTTCCGGAACACTATAGAAACAGTTAAATTCCGGACTACAAATCATAGATTTGACATGTCTTCTGAGTCCTTCCCATCATATTTAACTTCCATCTTCCTGATCAAAACTTTGACAACATGATGACTTGGATTATTTGTGGAGGACCTTTCTGAAGCAAATAGTCATGATTTTATTCCAACAACAGATGAAGCTAAGGATGTGCATTTGCATTAGAAGTTCTTTTAATCCTACCAATAAGGGGGAAAACTATTCCTCTCTTTTCAAATTCCCCATGGTATGTAGGCAACAATTTTCATAAAAACTTTACCCCTCCAAGAAAGAGGGTACTGTGACCTCTCCTTTCTTTGTCTCTGGAACTTATTTCAACTCTCATGTAGGATACCCTTAGTGGTTGAAATTGCATTTGTTTTGGTGATTTTCCTTTTAATTCTTCTTTTAAGATCTATGGTTTAGTTTAATGTGCGTTACCTTAGATAGGCTATGGAAATCTGAGATCTTTTGAGGGAAGAGGGGGTTTTTGTGAATATATCTTATGCATTCATTTGAATTTGGTGATATTGCTTGTGATTTTTTTTTTCCTCTTGGATCGTTGCTTTTGTCTGAGATGTTGATGAGTTATTTTATTGTGTTGATTTGGTTGGGTAAATTTTTTTTTTTTTCATTTTTTGGAATTCTTTCTTAGAGAAACTTAGTGAACTCTTTCATTTGGAAATTGGAAGGGCCATCTTTTGTGGGATTTAGCACACATATGTTTTTATAGTTGTATTTTTAAGCATATGAAGATGATTTTGAGTGGTACTGTCAGAAATTTGCATATGAATGTGATGTTATGAGTGACTTACGATGGAATTTTCTTTTCAGTTGGTCTTCTGTATTTCTTTGGTGAAACTTGGCAATTTCTTTCATTAGAAGGGTCATTTTTATGTGGAACTGGCAGGTTATTTTTAAACCTATGGAACTAAACCATTTGTGTTTTGATATGGGTTTTACTAAAAAGGGCATATGATGAAGATAATATTATCCAGTATCTGTTTACTCTTATTCTGTTTGGCTCATTAGTTTAGAGGATCTGCAGACGTCACTGGATGGTGAGCAGGGAGAGTTGTGATTTTCCATCATAAACAAAATCCTGCTTGCTGGACCTTTAGAAATTTCATTTATCAGCTAGTGATTACAGTAGAAACTTAAATGTGGATAGTTGGGGTTTCAGTTTAGTGGATAGTTGAGCTCACCTGCCTGCATGAGCTTGAGCTGATTCTCTTTAAATTTTAATGTAGAGAATTTGCTGTATTTTCTGATTTTCTTTTCCCCCATTTGACATACTCCTGGATTATACATTCTTTTGCCATCCATTTCCTTAACATTCTCCATGTCTAAGATCCTGTAGATAAATACAGACTTACATATGATTGTTTTTTCATTACGGAGAAAAAAAAAAATCAGATGATACACATATTGTATTGAAAGGATTTCAGCAGTGCATGTTTTTGTTCCTTGTGTCATATCATATTATTTTTCTTTCCTCTTGTCTCTATGTACAATTCCAGTTGGCTTGACAAGTCCAATCTGGAGTGCCGATCTATATTTATTTTATTTTATTTGTATATATATATATATATATATATTTTTTATGCACAGTTAAGACTGATGTGTTCTACTTTTCCCCCTCTTTTGTGGTGATTATTTGCACGTGGGAGTTTCTCTCTGCAAGAGGATTTTAGGGCTCTATAGAAAGTCTGGTACTTTCTTTTTTTTTTTTTTTTCAATCAAAGTATTATATATGTGGTGAGATTGAAATGTTCAAGGTGTTGAATTGTGATATTCGGTTTTGTTGGATTTCATTTACTGGGGTAAAGATTACCAATCAATGGGATTTTTATTCAATTACTCCTTATGTGTCATTTTACCTTCAATCATTCACATTTATCCCCTGATGTGGGGAAGGCATTCATCGTTTAAAATCTCGGCCGATACCGGTTCATATCGGCCGATATGAACCGGTATCGGCCCATACCGCGACGATAATTTGCCGCGATACCGAGTCAGGCAAAATATCTCCAAAATATCGGCCAATCTCGGCCGATATGGTCACAATATCGGTTTAACCAATATTTCGGCCGATATTATCGATATCTCGGCCGATATTTTCGAGATGGAGTAATGGTAAAAAATCCTAATTTTTTGTAACATTTTCCCATTTTCTTCTCCTCTCCCCTCATCTCCTTATAGCAATCATGTCTCCATAGCTCATTCTCTTACATATTTCCAAATTCCAACACAATTTTTTGAAGGAATTATTTTATTTAGTAAGAGAAAATCAACTTAACTGCCTTATTTTTACTATTATGTGTTTTTTATTTTTTATTTTTAGATTAAGTATAGAAATGAATGAAAAGATCATAGGCATGCCATTTTTGGACACACTTTCATGCTAGATCTACTTATAAACATGATTTTGGGTGTAAAAAAATTGTTTTTTTTTTTTTTTTAAAATCTTCTACTTTTTTTAAAAAAAATTAGAGTATTTATGATACTAAATAGTAAATACTAATAGCTTATTAATAGTGTATAGATAATTATTATGTTATCTTTATTTTCTTACATTTAGCACTACTAAATTGACCATGAGCCAAAATAATAGTTGCATTACATGAAATATTGGAGAAGACAGCGAACTGTGACACAGATAAGACTCTAACTTAAGGAGACCGATATTTTGATTTATTGTTGTTACTAATGGAAAAAAATATTGTTTTCCAGCATTTTCTAATATTCTGAATTTTTTGGATATTTTTGCGAATTTTTTTGGATTAAAAAATTTTTTACACCGCGACGACCGCGATTGTCCGATAACCGCGATCGATACCGATATCATATCGGTTATTGTCCAGGCCTATACCGCGATTTTAAACCATGAAGGCATTTTACGGTTATTAACCGTAACCGAACCGTTTAATACGGTTAACTGCGGTTATGGTTTTCCATGGTTTTTGTGGATACGGTTACGGTTACGGTTACGGTTTTAAAAGATAGAAAACCGCGGTTACCAGGGTTGTTAAAGGTGCGCCCAGGCGCTCGCCTAGGCCCAAGTCGCAGTCGGGCGACCATGCAGCGCCTCGAAGCCCTTGGGGCGAGGCGAAGTGAGTGAGGCGCGCTTAAGGCGCATGAGGCGCGCGCCTTTTAATGAGGCGCGAGGCGCGCGCCTTTTGGGCTTCTCTCATAGAGGCCCAAAACTTATACTTAAAAAAAAAAAAAAAAAAAAAACCAGCGGTCCAGCCCAACAGGTCAATGGGCTTAAGTCAGCCCAACAGCCTAACACATGAGCGTATATCTGCTTGCTGCCCTGCCCTAGGTCAAACGAAACGAAAAAAAAAGAAGAGAAAAAAAGAAGAGAGAAACGGCAGAAGAAGAAGAAGAAGAAGAAGAAGAAGAAGAAGAAGAAGAAGAGGAAGAAGAAGAAACGAAACGAAAGAAAGAAGACAAAAACGAAACGAAAAAAAAAAATGAGAGAGAAACGGCAGAAGAAGAAGAAGAAGAAGAAGAAGAAGAAGAAGAAGAAGAAACGAAACGAAAGAAAGAAGACAGAAACGAAACGAAAAAAAAAATGAGAGAGAAACGGCAGAAGAAGAAGAAGAAGAAGAAGAAGAAGAGGACGACGACGACGAAGAGGAAGGAGGAGGAAGAACCTGCACTTCTGGCGTTCCGGCTTCACATCGCTGCGCAGGTACGTCGTTTCACTGCTGCACTTCACTTCTTCACATCGCTGCTACTGTTTTCTGTGTTCTTTCTTTTTTTTTTCTTTTTTTTTTTTGTTTTGGTGATCTCTGCTGCTAGTCTTGACTCTTGATCTCTGTTGCTGCTTCTGCTTTTTGGTTTTTTTTTTCCTACTGCTGCTGCTCTTTTTCTTTCTGCTGCTGCTTTTTTTTTTTTTTCTGCTGCTGTTTTTTTTATTTGTTTTCTTGTTCTGCTGTTGCTGCTGTTGCTGTTTGTGTTCTTGCTGCTGTTTTTTTTCTTTCTGTTGCTGTTGCTGCCATTGTTTTTTTTTTTTTCCTGTTCATCAATCAGATCTTGCTGTAAATCTGCTTGTAAATCTTTTTTTTTTTTCCTATTGATCACGATCTGCACAGATCATGCTGTTTTTTTTTTTCCTTTCTTTTTGGCTGCTGTAAATCTGCTTGTTCATTTTGTTTTTTTGTTCTGTTGCTATTTTTATTTCCTGCAGCTGTTTCTTTTCTTTTGTTTTTTTTTGTTCTGCTGCTGCATTCTTTTTTTTTTTTTTTTTTTGTGATCTCTGTTGCTACTTCTGCAGCTATTTATAGATGTCAACGCCATCGGAAGGTAGTAGTAGAAAGGACCCAGCATGGCGGTATGCACATTTGGAAAATCCACAAAATATTAATAGGTTCAAATGTAATTTTTGTGGCAAAATATCAAATGGAGGTGTTTATCGGGTCAAGCAACACTTTGCTGGGGGTTTTAGGAATATTACTGCTTGTCCAAAATGTCCAGCTGAAGTTAGAGATGAGATTAGAGAGTACATGACAAAGAAAAAGAAAGAAAAAGAAGAAATGAATATGTTGCCTCATTTTGATGAATTGGCTAATGCATATGAAGAGGATGAAGAAAATGATGTAGAGGTCATTGAACATGGTAAAAGACCCTTGGCTCATGGTAGTGAAGTTTCTAGTGCTTGTGGAAGTACTACTATCTCCACCGTGTCCAAAACTAAAAGGCCAAAGCAAAAAGGGCCTATTGATGTATTCTTCACTCCCAATCCGGACGTTGTTGTGCAAAATCGAAAAGCCCAAGGAAAACAAATAAGAATTGATGCAAATGATCTATATAGAAAAGAATTAAGAGAGCGAGCCTGTATAAGATTTGCAAGGTGGATGTATGATGCTGGAATTCCTTTTAATGCAGTTAATTGTGACAGTTTTGGACCTATGATTGAAGCTATTGGGCAATATGGTCTTGGTATGAAACCACCAAGTTACCATGAGGTGCGAGTTCCTCTCCTCAAAAAAGAGATAGAGCATACTAATAATTTGATGAAGGGTCATCGGGATGATTGGGTAAAGTATGGATGTTCTATAATGATGGATGGGTGGACTGACAAGAAAGGGAGAACATTAATTTTTTAGTGAATTGTCCCAAAGGAACCATGTTTGTGGAGTCAATTGACGCTTCTAGCTACTCAAAGGATGCAGAAAAAATGCTTCAACTAATTGAAAAGTTTGTGGAGCGTATTGGAAAAGCTAATGTGGTTCAAATTGTCACAGACAGTGCTGCAGCTAATGTGTTGGCGGGTAAGAATTAGTGGTTATTGGAAAAAAGTTTTTTATTTAGTAGTATTAAAAGAATCAGTTATCTAAAACTCTTTTTTTTATCTCTTTCTTTGTTTTGGTTCTAACAGGAAAGTTTTTGGAGGCAAAGTTTGCACACTTGTATTGGACACCAAGTGCTGCCCACTGTTTGGACTTGATGTTGGAAGACATTTTTAAGATACCAAGTCTCAAGAGAGCATTTGAAAGGGCTATTGTGGTACATGGGTTCATTTATAACCGCCCAACTTTGCTAAATATGATGAGGCGGTTTACACAAATGAAAGAGTTGATCAAGCCTGCAAAAACCCGATTTGCAACTGCCTTTCTCACTTTAGCTAGGATTCATCAACAAAAAAACAACTTGAGGAAGATGTTTACTTCAGAAGAATGGACAACAAGCAAATGGGCAAAGGAGCAACAGGGTAAAAGGGTTACACAAATTATGTTAATGCCTTCATTTTGGAACACTGTTGTCTATGCCCTTAAGGTCTCGGGTCCACTTCTTTGTGTACTTAGATTGGTTGATGGTGAGAAAAAGCCTCCCATGGGATACATTTATGAAGCTATGGATCGGGCTAAAGAAGCCATTTCAAATGCTTTTGGTGGAAAAGAAGAAAGATATAATAATATCTTTGAAATCATTGATAGAAGGTGGGATGTTCAATTGCATCGTCCTTTGCGTGCGCTGGATATTTTTTGAACCCAGAGTACTTTTATTCGAATCCCAATATTGAGCACCATAATGAAGTCATGGCAGGGTTGTACAATTGCATATCAAAGCTGGTCCCAAATATTGATGTGCAAGATAAGATCAGTCAAAATTGTCTATTTATAAGCAAGCTGAAAATTTATTTGGATTGCCTATGGCGATTAGGCAAAGGGCGACAATGGCACCGGGTAAACTATTTTATCCCATAACTTTATTCCATTATATTATAAAATTAATTTTTTACATTTATCCCATAAATTTATGCTAATTACCTATAATAAACAGCTGTATGGTGGGCTGCATATGGTTCCAAGACCCCAAATTTGCAAAAATTTGCGATAAAAGTTCTTAGCCTGACATGTAGTTCATCTGGTTGTGAGCGGAATTGGAGTGTATTTGAGCATGTGAGTATTTTTCTCAAGTCTAATGAATTTAAAATATTTTTCTTCTCTACATATAAATTTTAATATCTTTTTTAATTGTTGCAGATTCATAGCAAAAAAAGAAATAGGTTGGATCAAAAACGTCTCAATGATCTAGTATTTGTTAAGTACAACAGAGCACTGAAACGTCGATATGATATGCGTGACATACTTGATCCCATTTCTTTGAAGAATATTGATGAAAGCAATGAGTGGTTGCTTGGGAGGATAGATAGAGAATTGGATGAAGATGATGAGTTTGTGTTTGATGATGATATTTTGACTATTTTGACATGGGGTGATGTTGCTACAGCTTCTGGAGTTGGAGAAAGTAGTCAAAGAACTAGAGCAACATCAACTTCAAGGGCAAGGGCAACACCAAGAGTGACTAGATCATCAAGTGTTCTTCAATTGGTAGATGAGGAAGAGTCAGAGGAGACGGACGAGGAAGACGTGGATGGATATAAATCCAATGATGAAGGGCAAGATTATGACTGACTTGGTGTAGATGTTGAGGATGACTGTTAGGTCCTCCTTAGGAGCATTTGTGTTGTTGCTTTGAGTGACTTTGAAGTATTTTTGTGTGGTGGTTTTATGTATGGTGTCACACTTTTGTACTTTTGTTGGTACTTTTGTTGAATGTTTAGCATTTAGAGTGATGGATGCTTTATGACTTTTAGAGTTCCTCTAAGATTCCTCTTCTTTTTTGCTCTAATTTGTGAATTATCTATCTATACCAAAATATATATTTTTTATCTACAAGGTGTGCCTCGCTTCAATGAAGCCCGCGCCTCGCCTCGCGCCTTAGCGCCTAGGCCCCAGGAGACCTTAGCGCTTTGATGCGCCTCTCGCTTTTCAAAACACTGGCAGTGACTGTTCGGTTAACAGTTTTCCCAAATTGACCTGTTAACCGAACCATTACACCCCTAGTGAAGGAAGGGAACATTGAGAGGGAAAACATACAAACCATTCAAAATTGAATCGTAGGAACGTTTTCCCTGCAGCGTCCTGGTCCAAACGCTCCTCCTCAGTTTGTGCGGTTTCATGTGGGAATTTGGAGTCCCGATTTCGGTAATTCCTTTGTTTGATATCTAGAATCAATATTTTTGTGGGTTAGGGTTCATTTAGATTTGTATTTTTATTTTTGGGTTCTTTCCTGATCTATTAAATAAATTGGTTTGCTGGTTTGATGCATTTGTTTAGGTTGATAAAGGAACAGAAGGGTTTATGGAATACAGATGTGATTTTCTGGGTTTTGTACAGATGTTCTTATTGGTGTGAAACTGTGATTTGGGTTTTGTACTGGGGTTTGATTTGATGTTCAGCTAAGTAAAATGTCAGTAATTTGAAGATAAAAACCCAGTTGTTTCATGGTATTTGAATTGATTCCATGGAATCGATGTGTTTGGGTCAAGTACTATTTATTTTTTAAGTGTCTTTCATGGAAGATCTTTCTCTTTTCTTTACTCTCCTGACAGACCCGTGTGATTTCTTCGAGCTTGGAGAAATGTCTTTGGATTATGATTTGGGGTTTGTCACTGGGATTTGGTGCTATGATATTGGCTGGAGGTGGTGGTTGGAGCTTTGACTTGGGTCTTTTCCCACCAGTTTACCAAAAGTGATTTGTGTTTTATGTAATATATGCACACACACAGCCACCCAAACTTGAGTGTTCTTCTTGTTATGTATTGTTTGTTTAGCACTCTGCAATTTCATTTGATATGATCAAGTAATTACTTTTAGTTCGAACATTTTTCAGCAAGGGATTTATGGCATAGACATTGTTCTAAAACTCATCAAGTCAACTGAAGACTCAACTGGGTTGCCTCAGCTTTGTTGAATTTTGAGTCGTCACTTGCTTTTAATACTAGTTATCATTATCATCATTATCTATGATTTTGTGTATTACTAAAATTAGCGTCAATGTCTTATGTTTTTGGACCTGCTTTGATTGGAATATACAGAGCCTTTGTAGTATCGTCGCCCCAAATTTGGTTGCTGTAAATATATCTTATGGCCAAACGAAGAACTAAAAGAACTGTTAAAAAACCACAATCAGCAGGTGATAACAGTAATGATTCAGAGGAGCAGAAAGTTGAAAAGCAACTACCAACATTGAGTGCTCATGAAGGTAATATTTATTTTATTTTCTCATTGTTTATTGTGTTTGGTACACTTTGTTAAAATAAATCTCTGTTTTTGAAACCTTATCAGAAGAAACAAGATTATCATTGGAACATTATCGTTCATCTTACAAATAGGTGGCTTAGCTTTGTGTTTGATATCTGCTTCACAAAGGTTTCTCACCCATTTAATTATAAAAAAAAAAAAGTTTCTCACCCATGTCTTTACTTGCAATGGTTAGTACCCAAAGAGCAGCGGTCACCTGATTGTGATCCTCATAGTTAGGCTTATTTTTTTCACCTGAAATGTTCATACATATGAACTTTCACTGCTCCTTTCCCAAATTATCTTGAAGTGCTGTAAGATTTATAGTGAAATTTGAGATAAGTTGGTTCTATTGTAATCATTATCCTTAGTATCCAAATTGCATAAAAAAATGTTATAAGTAAATCAGATTTAATTTAGTTTTTCATCTGCAACCTAGCTGTTTGTAATAGAAAGAGGATACCTGTGTGATGAAAAACAAGTGGCGGAACATTTCTTGAACGTGCAGATGGTAGGAAATCAAGATGGAAGGATAGTACCAACTTCAAATGGCCATAACTTTTGATCAAGGTATCTTTTTGTGATGCATGAGTGCAAGATATTATCATGCTCTACGACATGGGCAATTGATTGAAGTTGGTTGCCATTTACAATGCAAGATAAAGCCATTTCGCTATGATACCCGGATACCTGCACAAGCCCTTTGTATCTGTATGGGATCGATATGACACTTGTATTGGTATCCGATATTGCACCGGTACTTCTACGTTACAATTTAGCATATCCTGCTTGCGAAAGTCTGTTATTTCATAATGAACTTTAGGTTGCTGTCTTTCAATTACTGAATACTATTGGGTTTTGTTGAATTACTAAATACTAAATGAAATTGAGAATAATTTTTCCACAAGAACACCCTATACTAAATTGATTATTTGGGTCTTACTTTTTTTTTTTTTAATATATAGTTTCCCAATGACCTTTTCCTTTCTTTCGGTAACCTTTATCACATTATTTGGCTCAGAATTCAAACCCTTGCCATTGGGAATACCTTGTTATAAAGATGCCTTGCAGTTGTATATTACACACCATAGAAAATTCCCTAAGCTGTCTTTAGTCTTGTTCAAACTAGATTTCTTTTGTTTCCTTTTTTTATTTTAATTTTCTTCCATTAATGTTATTCTCTTTATGAGCATTCTGAAACTAAGGTGCTTTTTGTACACAAACTTTGTTAGTGACTTATTATCATGGTTTATGATTTAAACCACATTGCTTCACCATGTATAGTTCAGTTCCATGTCCAGTCCCAAGCTGGGGTAAAGAAAGAGGTTTATTTTCAAATTGGCAGTGCGCAAAAACTTGATGCAATTCATTCTCAGTTGTATATACAGACATATAAATAAGACGATGATGATTATTGCATTTCTATCAATTGCGACTTACCCTCTTTCATGTTTTAAAATTTTTATGTTTTCATCAATATTGTGGTTGTTATTTCTATTTTCTTCACCTTTGTACAGTTGAACGTAGAGTAACTGCGATTGAGGCTATTCGTGATGCGGAGAATGAACATTTGCTGACTCGATTGCGTCTACTTCGCTCATACTTAAGCGAGGATCAGCTCAACATCCCAGTAGTACAATTTTTCAAGGAAAATTTATCAAATCTGTCGGTAATATTTAATGAAGATGGGGAATATGAATTGGAGTGGAATGCTAAATGTAGTGATGTACCTGTTAATGATGATGCTGAAAGAAATACGTATGCCTCTATTCCTCATCGGTCGTCTATTACATATCCATCGGACCATGTTGCTGCAATGCCCAATATTAGTAGGTTTGAATTTTCTAGTAAAGCAGGTGCGAATATGATACGATTGGTTTTTTTTTTTTTAATCTTTATGATGAGTCTCCATGTATTCATTAGTTATATTTGATTGTTGACAGCGGAAACGAGCTTTTTGGAGGCTGCAAGCTTACATCTACCAGATATTGTATCTCAAATTGACTATTTTGGTTACTATTGCAGATAGTTAATGTGGAAAGAATTTGGTGCTTTATGTGCATACAATTGACACAGATGTACAATATCCTAACTGTACATCTGTTGGATCTTACCGTGGATTCACTACACATCAATAATTTCTTTGCTGAGATGATCCTAGCTGGTAGCAAATGTATAATGTTGTCCACCGATGTATAGCTAATATGAATTATATGATGATCCAATGGGTGCAGTTTTGTGATAGGTTCCATGGTATAGGCTAACAGATTAATGGTTGGAATCTTGTACGTGTATTTTACATAGTACATAAGCATTTAGAGTGCTTGCGACATCCAATCCTTTTTCTTGAACAGTGGGCTCATTTTTGACTTGTGCCTGAATCAACCAAAATTGGCTATGCAGCTTAAGCCCAAATATTGGCTTGGACTTGAATCAACTAAGATTGGTTATATGCCCTGGGTCAGAAATTGACTTGTGCCTGAATAAACCAAAATTGGTCATATGGCTTAGGCCCAAAATTTGGCTTGGGCTTCATTGGACCTGACATGATATATATGGTTATACAAGTTGGCTTGAACCTATAATAATCATGTTAATCTCCCTTGTAAATACATGCCATGTAGTGGTCGCCAATCATTGGCTTGGGGGTGGGTCCGGTGGCTAAATTGATTTAGTCCCACTTGATCATGATGACGCTTGATTGGATTAGGTCCAAACATTGATGATGACGTATAAATATTATCTTCCAATACTCTCCAACTATACCACTAGGGTGTTCCACATCCCACCACGCCTAAATCTTGAGTTGGAATTTGGAAATGACTTCATACAACTTTAGCTTTTGGGTTCTTACAATGGGGCCTTGGAAATGACTTCATGCATCACTCATCTTAAATGATGAATCTCTATACCATTCTAGATGTCCTTAGCCAACCAGGTCCAACTATCAACACCCTTGACCATGATTACCTTGTTTGCGGGTTTACCAATGTTAAACTTTACTTCATTTTAAGAATTGATTGGGTCTTAAATTCAGACCCTAGAAAATGACTGCCCTTGCTCACTCACTTTTTGTCAAATTAACTCCATTCGAAGTTAGGCGCACCGTCAAATTCAACATGCTGTAAAACATATACTGATTAAGCAGAAAACCAAACTAATGTCATAGATAGGGCCATATTATAAAGTTTGTAAAGGACTGGTACCAATACATAGGAAGTGAGTTTTTTTGAGTGACTTGGTTTTCTTAGGTGGGTCTCATAATTTATGGATTCGTAGAGCTTAGCTCAGTGAATTTTTTTATTTTAACTAATGGAAGTTCCTAATCATTTAGGCTGGACTAATCCCTCTAAGTCTTGTGGCCCCCAGGTGGTAGTACAAGTGGATTCAACCTTCGGTTCCTGAAGAGGGAGGTACTAAGGGTCGATACCAAGACGTACCTCTAGCTCAGCAAGAGAGAGGAACAGTAGTCCTGACCACTCGGCCAATCCCTTGGGGTTATTTCGGAGCATTATTAAATATGAACAGTTGGTAGTTAAAAGGCCTTACTTGCCGATTAGATACTTTGCTCTTAACCAACCTCCATGAATCAGACTGATTCCTCAACTCTATCCATTTATGAGCCCTTCTCTGATTTTCATCTCAGAGAAATCAGACGTGGTCCAAGTCCATCAACCTTCATTTTTCTGAAAAAATCTCACCCAAATCAAAGCGGAAACTTCATACACACCCCAAATCTTCTTGGCGATTATTTTCTAAACCACCCAATAACCAAAAATCAAGTTGATCTCTAGATTTATCAGGATCATGAGAGAAATTTTATTCCCACGATTTGATGGTGGCACTATAGGATAGGCCTGTCAATTTGGCCCTGAGAAATGGGGCCCGGCTCGGCCCGACCCTAAAAAAGCCCTTAAAATGAGGGCTTTTGTTTTTAACAAAAAGCCCTAGGGCTGGGCTTGGACAATTTTTTGCAGGCCTTGAGATTTGAGGACCGAGCTTGGACAGTACTAGCCCGGCCTGGCTTGGCCCTCTTACTTTTACTTATTATATATATAATATATAAATATATGTAAATATATTCTAAAATATCTTTATCATAGTCACTTTGTAGTAATATGGGGGATATGAAGGCCATGTCCAAAAAATCCATACATACATACATACTTCGTTCATTTCATCTATATTTAATTATTTAAGTTATGTATTGTACTTAATACATAATCAATAAGTGTTGCATGGTGCTTCTAATCCCTTTCTTTTAGTTTTATTGCTTCTTATTTAGGTATTTTATATTATTTTTACAAATCATTGTTAGTGCAAAAGGGGGTGTACTCATTTCTATTAATAATGATACACTTTTTCCTCTATAGAGTTTCTTGGGATGTCAACCAATTCATAGAGTTGGTTTGTATGTATATGGAATGTTAAGGATATGGGGTGATCCAAACATCTTTTCAATTAAATAATTATAACTCTCAATTCTTAAAAGTTTTAACTAATAGTATTTTTTAAGTGCATTGATTTTTTAACTGAAATCCAAGAATGCGTAATAGTCATATCAGTGTTTAATTAAAAATAATGTCAATTGATAAAAGATATGTGACCGTAAATTGTTTAAAACTCTCAAAGATATATAAGACACTACCGGAATAACTTCATATGTGAAAATTCATATGAAAGTCATATTAAATGTGTGAAATAGATCATACTCTTTAACCATTTTCCTTCTTTGTCAAAATAAATAAAACCATATGTCTAGAACCCAACCCAAGTCACCAAAGCATGTATAACTATATCCGATTAAAAGAAAGTTTTTAGAGATGACTTATATTTTACCGATGTTTTCTTAATGGTTTGTTTGCAATTGAGATCAGACAAGATAACAAATATTTTCTTAATTGTTTCTTTGCAATTGAGGTTAGACAAGATAACGCTCGATCACACTCAGATTTTGGTAACAATGTTAAAATATATATATATATATATATATTTATATATATATTGTTCTTGTTTTGAAGCCCTGAGCTCGGCCCTGGCCCTAACCCTGCCCTGGCCCTCAAGGATAGGGTAAGGGCCTTGATAGTGAAGGCCCTCCGAGAGCTTTGGCCTGCTCAAGCCCGGCCCTATATATATTGAGGGTAGGGCTAGGACAACCCCTAGGCCCGGCCCTTTGACAACCCTACTATAGAATCATTTGTATATGTGGAAAATTTAAATTGTCTTCTGCGCCGACGCCTCTGTGGGATTGCGCATTGGAATAGTCACAAAGGCAGGACCCATTAAAATTTCATCCGGTCCTATGTGATAAACGGCACTGATGAGTAGCGTGTATGCATTAAACAGCAAATAAACGTACTTTGAGTTGTGTGTGAAAATGTGTCTATATGAGAATATGACATGGAGGGAGATGCTCTCATTTAGGCTACTGGGACATTGAATATGAATGAGAGGGTCCCCACCCTTACTCTTATAGCCATAGGAGCACCTCCCTTATATGTAAGGGCATGCATTAATATACCTATTTTAAGAGTGAGGAAATACAGGGTGTCTCCTATATTTGATATTTGCTTTCTTAATGGCCCACGTTTTGTTCATTGAACTGCTAATCATTATCTCTGAAGAAAATATTCTTCAGCTTATTGCATCTTAACAGGGACAAACGACTCAAACAATTGAAGCTCCCAGGTGGAAAACAACCCTCCCAAATGCTTTTCAAATTCAACATGTCATCTATTTGCAGCGACATTAAGTTGGGCAATGCAGCCTCAATTAGCTGATCTCCTTCAATGAAAATCTCCATTTCATCACATTCACTAATCATACAGTCTGTTAGTCGTCTTGTGTTTTGCATCCCTAATTCACATAGGCAGTGAATGCTTCTATGACATTGTAAACTAAAACGGCTTGCATGACTGAGGAGCTCTAGAATAGCACTGGAGATGCCATCACACCCACGAATTGTCAAGATCTCCTCCTTTGTACCAAGTTCTGGGATATATCCAAACTCTATTATCCAACCAGATCGACTAGGGTACCACCTTCCGACATTGAAATTGAATGACGTGAATCTTCCCTTTTTCCATGGACGAATTGTTTGAAGGAAGCACTCAAGAGATTCCAGATGAGGAAAGTAAAATTCAAGACTCATCAACCCTTTCACGTAGCTCACATCCTTCAATAGTGCCTCTGCCCATTTATTCCATTCATGCTCAAATTGAGACTCTGTCGAGCTTAGATCTATGCGAAGTTGCTCTAATTGAGAGAGCCTAGATATTATGCCACCAGAGTTCGCCACATCCTCTTCAATCTCGTCTCTCCCCATTGAGAATGCTACATTTAAGACTTTGAGATGAGTTAATTGCCCGATTTCAAGAGGCAAACTGGTAATCCTAGTGTCTTGGGCATCAAGCACCTCAAGTCCTGTGATTGCTCCAATTTGGGGTGGAATAGCTACTAACTTGGGACAAGTTTTTAGATAAAATATCCGAAGGTTGACCAAGTTACATATGCAATGTGGTAATGAATTTATAGAAGTTTTAGAAAGATCCAAAACTCTCAGAGCACACATCTTTTCGAAGAATGATGCCGGAATCATTCTCAAGTTTTTATTTTCTTGAAGAAACAACGTCAAGAGAGTAGGACAGTTTGGACTCTCTGGTAGATTGCCTATTTTATTCTTCATCAATGACATTCTTTCGATATTTTTCCATTCTTCAGCCTCTGGAGGATCCTTTATATCTTTATTAGCTCTCACCAAGAATCTATGACCTGATCCTTTTGGAGACGTGATTCTTAATGCTAAATCTCGTATGACGTCATGCATCTTGACGCTGTCAAACCTTCCATAACTTTCTAAAAGAAGAGATGCATTAATAAGATGCTTCAAGATAGCATGCCCTTTTTTTCTGGCATCTACCAAACTCAAACCAGGATCGATGAAGCCTTCAGCCCTCCAATACTCAATCAATTCAACCCGGTCGATGTTGTGATCTTCTGGAAATAATGCTACATATAGAAAGCAATTCCTTAAATTATCATCCTCCAATCTGTCAAAACTGAATTTCAAACGTCTAAACACTTGTTCTTCCATATCGTAAATATCAGATGTAGCCGGAGCACTCAACTCTTGCACTGCATTCTCCCATATGAGAATGTTGTCCTCCTTTCTCAAGGATGCGCCTATTACAACAATGGCCAGCGGTAAACGATCGCATTCATCAACTACACATCTCGCTAACGGTTGAATAGTAGGAGAATCAACTACTTCACCTGCTTTTTCACGAAATAATTCCCAAGCTTCCTCCACTGACAATAGCTCCACCATAATTTCTTCATTGGTTTCCATCTTGTGACAAACATTACAATCTCTGGTCGTCAACACAAGCTTGCACCCGTTTCCTTGGGTTAGATAAGGGATTCCAATATCTTCCAAATCGACTCTGGCCCACACATCATCCATAAGAAGCAAGAATTTCATGCCTCTCAAGCTTTGGAATATTCTCCTTGTAACTCTCTCATTGCATTCATCATCCAATAATTTCAATGATAGGCGAAGTGCAATTTCAGTTTGCAGCTGTCGGATACTAAATTCCTTTGCAACAGTAACCCAAATAACAATTTCAAACATCCGTGCAATTTCTGGTAGATTGTTCAAATTTTTCATCACAGTTGTTTTCCCAACACCTCCCATTCCCCATATACCAATCTTCTGTATCCTCTCATTTCTCATGCATTCTAATATTTTTTGTAGAGTGCGCTCTGTTGATGTTCCATCTTCGATTGTTATAGCAGGCATTGTTTCGACAATTTGTGGTAATGCATCAACAACCACTCCTCCCTCAAAGTTAGACTCCTCACTAAGATTCAAGATGCAATTCGTTTTCTCCACAATGCGTCGACTAAGCTTCCAACTTGATGGAATATCCAGACACCATCGCCTTAGACATCTCCTGTCTCCTTTAGAATATTCTTCTTCAATGGCATTTACTTGATTTTGAATCTCATCCACCTTACTGATCCAACTTTGACATTGGCTTGTGGGTGTTTTTTCGTTTCCATGTCTTCTTATCTCACGCTGTATATCTTCTTTCTTATCATACAAAGCCCTTGCTTTCTCATTGAGCCTTTCAAAATTCCTTTCAAGATCTTTGATATAACCCAGCCGGAGAAAAATTGGAGCACATGAGCATTTCATAATTTCCACAACTGGCGAAAGTAGCGGCCCGATCAAATTCATGCTTTACACTGCAAGATTTCAAGAGAAATGTTTAATGAATAGCTTATGTATGGTGACCTTTTCTCATAGGGTATTGAAAACACAAACACAAAGATTTCTTGCAAGATAAACATTTTGGAAGATGACCAAAAAGATTATTTTCCTGCTGATACTATCCATGCATAAAATTTTGTATCTTTCGTTCACAATTTTTATCATTTCTCATTCACATTTAATGCATCTGATATGTTTATAAACACTAATTCAAGGCTTAAGGCTCTGTTGGTAAAATAGAGTTTATATAGTATTTGTGCCTGCAGGGTTGAACAAGTGCCAATGGATTGGGACAGTCGGGCCCACTTTTGTGCCCCACTTCTCTTTCGACCCACATGCATACAAGAATATTCAGGTGAAATCGTTTGCACATAAAAACTGTGCAGTCTACCTTATTTTTGAGGCAGCTTTGACCCACTTATGATCGACTTACCCTCTTCATGCGCACTACACTTATAAATTGCCACAAGCCAAATTTGAAACTAATTGACTTGTTAAGAACCATTGGATTGAATGTTAAAAAATGACACCTTCAAATATAATTAAACTTAGATGGTGGTGGGTCAAGGGATTATAATGATCTGATGGGGTTAATATTTTGCAGACCTCTACGTCTCATTGATATCTTTCCATCTCATCCTCTACCACTACGCCCCACAACACTCATCTATATGCAGATAGTTCTCACTCCAGTAAAGATATAATATATATATATATATATATAGGCTGCTGCTCTCCTCAGCTGCAGAGAGCAGCAGCCCCCCCTCTAATATCAGCTGCAAGCATGTGAGGAGGGCTACAACTGCTCCCCTCACATGCCTGCAGCTGATATTAAGGAGGGCTGCAGCTGAGGGGAGCAGCCCTCATATATATATATATATATATATATATATATATATATATATATATATATGAAAATTCATCAGAACTCCCCATCTAAAATGGGTGTTTTTGCCCCCTTTACACTTGTCCAATTAAATGATGCCACCTCACATTAATCGACTTATTTTGAATACACATATTTTTAGGAGATCTTCTCACACACCTAATTTTCTCCTCTCTTAATTTAAGCGTCCAACTCCTATTTTATCTCCACTTTTTTCCTCCCTTATAATTATGCTCATCAAGATTATACTCAAAATCAGTACCATCACGTAATCATTCTTAAATAAATAAATAAAAGGCTGAGGATAAAGATCTTGAAAAAAGTCATAAATAGATAAATTTATAATAAAGGAAACTTTTTGTGTGATTTATTTGATTACAATTAGGCAACGTCAGCTAGTATTAGTCGGACCCTTCTATGATGAGCCTACTTCGTGACCTCCAAATCTTGCCTTTTTTTTTTTTTTTTTTTTTATAAACAATGATAATGATTTTGATGGGCATCTATATCAAAAATTGTGCTGGTTTATTATACTTTGATTATAATATGATGGGATGTGCATAATAAACAAAAGAAGTAAGAGAGAGATGAGAGAAAATAGGGATGAGAGAAATAAGATGCGAGAAAATACGGGTGTGGACGTTGAGACAAAGAAAAAATAAAGGAGATTTTTAAAGATTTTAATTTCTATCCGCATTTAACTTAATGATGACATGTGTTATACATATGCTTGGAAAAGGGGCGTTTTCTTATGGAAAAATGCGCAGGGAGTTTTGTAGCGCTCCTTGTATGTATATATATATATAGAGAGAGAGAGAGAGAGACGCATGAGAAATGTTATGTGCATTCATACCTCACCATAGGATGAGGGACACTTATATAATTGAGAATATTTGTGTGCAAAAAGGGAAAAGCCATATATGGTCATTTGCAGAAGAAGAAAGTTTATGTGCAAAGAAGGAAAGACATGTAAGTATTCCTCACCCTATGGTGAGGGATGGGACGCACATAAATATTCCTATATATATGTATTAACCTCTCTCCATCTTACGGTGAGAGGTAGCATGAGGGGCCTACCTATCGCTAACCCAAGTCGTACAGACACACGAGACCCCCTTCAAATTATATCAGATCCATAGAATTCTCACTAATTTGAAAGAATTGGACCATTGGATTGAAGGCCAATTTTTTTATTTAATACAAAGTCATTGAACCCTTGGGCTACGGACGAACGAGTTAAAAGCATTAGATTGACCTCATATATATATATATATATATATATATATATATATATAATCTTCACCTAAGCTCATGCACTCATTAACTCAACATGTGGAACACCTGGTGGCCACCCTTTTGGTCCATCCAAGTGGACTATAAACAGAGAACCCCTAATAGTCACCAATGCAGGGGCTCGGCACCCATCCAAAACAGATTGGATGCATGGTCAGAGTCGATGCACTCATTTTGGACAGTGGAAACTTGTTGACCGTTGATCAAGTGGTTAGGATTATATTGAGGTCAACGTCCACCCTCGCTCCTGAGCGATCATAATTGTGGTTGATCCCTCGCCCTTAACATAAAATCATTGTTGTGCCGTTTCACATCACTAATTGGTTTTGAGATAAGTGGTAGCTCAATGGGATGTAAAATCTTATAAGTGGTAGCAGAGTCTGGTAGAAGGTCAGGTGTTCATCACCAAATGGTTTTGGAAAAATTGATAGTTCAATGGGGTGTAAGATCCTACACATTATCATTCAAGCCTCCATTAACATACACTAGTAGGTGGGCAGCGATCTTTTGATCCCCCTCACATACCCAGGTGGGCTTCACAAAAAGCCTGTTCTTGATGGGATCTTTTGATCCTATAATCCCTTTTTTTTTTTATCCTATATTCCCGATCCTATATTCTTTCTTCCTTTTTTTTTTTTGGCTGTTGTTTTAGCTATCTTCTTTTTCTAACTGTCCTAAAAAAAAACTTAAATGAGGTTCCAATAGTGCATCTTCCATCCTTTCTCTGTTTAAGCGTCTGCAATAGAAAGAAACATGAAAAAACGAAAGTGTAGATTTTCATAGAAACTCATTTATATTTCTCTACTTGCATGAATATCCCATTCCAGTTTCAACAAATCCTTGCCTTCTAATGTTGCATCATATACAAAACACATCAAGAGATATATGTACTAGAACAAATAAAGAGATAAGGAAATTGAATTCTCATGTGGTGCAAGGAAATAGGAATATTTACAAATTTGGTATATGAAAACTTAATTCTACCACATACCTAATCAGAAGATGGCAAAGATGGGCAAGAATTTGCTGCTGTTTGCTGTGTTTCACCCCTTTTGGGAGAGAGATCTGAATTATTGCTTATAGATACAACAGTGCAAAGACTTGCAGGACATGCGTTGACTACTGTTATGATACATCGGCCCAAGTGGTTTCAAAGCCCATTGGCTGCACCTGGGCCTAGTTTTGAGGAGGGCCAATTTAGTGGGGCCTAGCCTATGTATTCTTAAAAGGCCCTGCCCGGCCCTACATATTTAATACAGAAGGGCATGTTAATATATCTTTTGCAAATGGAATGAGCCTAAGCCTGACTATCTTGCCCATGAGTTGAATATTGCTAACTTGAACATCGGGTTTGATAAGTGATAACTAAATAGGCTGGTTGGAGGAGGCTTGGCCCAGTCCAACCCAGCTCATGAACAACTAAACTGTAATGAGGAGCACTAAAAGAATAAGCGGAATTCATTGACAATTAGATGATATATTAAAGAAGCATATATGCTAGACTAGCAACAGATGCTGCACCAATTGGAATATACAAGCAACTCTTATGCAAATCTAATAAGTGGCCGTTTGGAAACTCTAATTTAATTAATAAGAACTAATTAAATTAAGGACCAAAATAAAAATCTTGAATTTTTAAAATCTAATTTACAATTAGTCTGTCTAGTAAAATTATGAAATGTAAACTATCAATTCATTACTAAATGTGACCCACCTTTAGGATTGTGGTAATTGGGGTCCACCTTTTCAATGTTACAATGTAGAACCTATCTTTTGTGTATTTTGAATATTATATGTGGTTATTTTCATGCAAAACACTTGTAGATTTTTGCATTGTCCTCCTCCATTTGGCTAAAGCTAAAAGAGCTCTCAACCCCCTACAAATCCCACCCACGCTTATGTTCTTAGTGGCAAAAGGCTATAATTTGTGAATGAGCTCTAAAAATAGAAAATGCAATTAGAAGTTTATCAAACGTTTTCACAACATATGAATAAACTCTAAATCAAAATATAAGAGCTTATTTTTAGAGTTTCCAAATGCCCCTAAACAAGAATTGGAAGAAAGAAAGCATCTAGAGCCGCTTTCGTGGCTCAAGTCCGAAATTGGATTTGGGAGAACCATGAGCAAGGGCACCATAAACTGAAGGCGGATCCACTCAATTTAAATGGTGAAAATCATTGAAACTTGAAAGCCCCAAGTTTTCTTCGGCTTGCTAAATTATTTGGGAAGGACTACTGTTCTCACTTGCAAGGAGATGGTAAAAGCATGCAAAGTATCTCTTTTGCCTATAGAATTTCGTGGGTTTTAAAAAACCAGGTGGTCCAATAACATGTATTTAAGGATGCTTTTGGAGGTATAGTGATATTTGAGGATGCTTTTGGTAAGTTTTTAGGATGATGGATTGCCACCCCCATTAAAATAATTTCCTTTGTCAGGAAAGTCTTGGATTCTTATAAGTTCATTCCCAATGACCATGGCAAATACTTCTTTAAGACACCCTCTAGTTTACTTAGAGGAACAAATGATCCGACCACTAAAATCTTTTGTGATTTTGCCTTGGAGCCTCTGATGATAATAAGGCGGGCTATGAGTTTGCAATTTGGGTTGTTGACAATCTGTTTTCTTTGTGTTTTGTGAATGGCACAAAGGCCGCTTTTGCTAAAGAAGACTGAAATGGCAAGGGTTATCATTAGTTCATGTTGCTTCCAACTCACTAGCGGAGATTCAGGCACTTAAGGGTGGCCAAAGCTGGTATATTGCACCCATCGTTTCGGTATTTTGGATAGTGTACATCAAATATTTTGGATTAGTTGAGTTCTTTCATGCGGTTAGGACTCTTGATAGGGTTGCGCATAACTGTGCTAGTAGGTCTTATAATTTGTTGTTGGATGAGGTTCGGTTTGATGCTCCCTCTTATTTGTGTTTTGGGGTTAATTTTGTTGTCCAGCTTTCTTTTTCTTCCTTTTAATGGAATTTATCTTCTTTACTAAGAAAAAAAAAAGATCAATAAAAAAATGGAACTCTCTATTCAAAAAGTGCAACTGAAAGGACCAAAACAATGATTTATATGGAGAATTCACCATTTACATATAAGCAAGCAAAGTTCGGACCACCCATCGCAGATATTACACCTTCACCGTGAGTGAATTAATAACAGTCCGCCATGTCATCCAAAAAATTTAGGTGATTTTCTTTCATCTGATTTAAACTTTTTAAACTTCAAAATCACCTAAATTTTTGGCTGATGTGGTGGACTGTTATTGGTCTACTCACTGTGAAGGTGTAACAAATACGATAGGTCATCCGGACTCAAGCAGACTAAGGCTATGATGAGAACACTTAAAATGAGTAATATATAGGGTAATATTTAGGTGAGAACTAGTTCTCATATATTATATGAGAATTTTTTTGGTTGGGCCCCATTTGTGGATGGCACCAGAGGGGATGGAAAATCTATGTAAGACCCAACCCAAGTATCAAGTTTGAACTCAAACCCATGCTCCTAACCTCTTCATCCGTGGCCCACAAGTTTAATAGTTTCATATTCAAAAAAATATTTAACCTTCAATCCAACGGTTCAGTCCAGTCGGATGTGCGTCAATCCTTGGGATTAGTAACTATCAGGGGTTCCCTATTGGGTTGCTAGGTTTAGATGGATTGCTAGTCGGGCCCCACAAAAAAGTTTCCATGTAATAGGTGAGAACTAATTCTCACTTGAGCATTTTCCATATATATATATATATATATAATGCAATTTCTCAAAAAAAAAATGCATTGGATGTAGGGGTGTAAAAAAAAAACCAGAAAACCGTCTAACCGAACCGAACCGCGGTTAATAACTGTATTTCACGGTTCGGTTACGGTTACGGTTAATAAAATCCAAAAACTGCACGGTTCGGTTCGGTTACGGTTCTCCATAATAATTCACG
>QPKB01000004.1:54397421-54474300 GCA_003546025.1 Camphora micrantha | reverse complement strand
GTTAACCGTATGCGGTTAACTGTATCGTTTACAAATAAAAGAAAAAAATAAAGGGGATGAATGAAATATTTCTTACCTTATTCAATTGCTCCTCATGTGTCATCTTACCTTCAATCATTCACATTTATCCCCTTATGTAAGGAAGGCATTCCACGGTTATTAACCGTAATTGAACCATTGAATACGGTTAACCGCGGTTACGGTTTTCCACGATTTTTATGGGTACGGTTACGGTTACGGTTTTAAAAGATAGAAAACTGCGGTTACGGTTCGGTTAACGGTTTTTTCAAATTGACCGGTTAACCGAACCGTTACACCCTAATTGGATGGTTCTGAAGAAATTCTGCAAGGGTATTTTAGATTATGTATCGTGTATGTTGGATCCCTTTGCTTTGCTCATTTAAAGTTGGTTGCTGCCATATTTGAAATCATGCAAAATATTCAATCAAGCCACCCACAAGCTTTTAAAAAGCTTGAGTGTCTTCATTAACATAAATCAGTGGGCACTGTGGTGGAACTTTTATTAGGGGGATTAAATGCCTAGTCTCTAGACTCTTAGACAAAGTAATGACTAAATTATTAATCTATACTTAGCAATATTTTTCTAACTATGATAGGTTGGCAATAGAATTTGACCATCGGTGGGAAATATAAAGTGGGCATGATTGTGTTGGTGGACTATTTACTTAACAATGATGTTGTACCTTTGCTAGGTTGCAGATAGAATTTGGCATTGGTGGGTAGGCATATTCATGGGCCGGGTTAGGACACATCCAGTGCAGCCCAACTTTAGAATCACAACCCACTTCTTAGCCAAGCCTGAAATGGGCCAAAATGTCAGGCCTAAGCCCGCCCAATTAGTCAATTGGTGGGCCGAACCGGATTTTTTACAAGTTGTTGCATGGGCTTTCTAGCCATTGTTTAGACATTATATCATTAACTGAAAAGCACGCCTTGTTCAGGTAGGGCGACTGGGCTTTGGGCTTTCTATCACTTAATCCGCTATATATTTAATCAGTTGAATTTACATATCCAAGTCCAACCCAAAGTTGGCTTGGACCTAATCAAGCTCAGGCTGGCCTAGCCCATGATCAACCCTGTTGGTGGGAATTGGGAAACATTTACGAGAGAGTAATGCGTTGGTGGATTTTCCCTCCAACCCAAAAGGCAAGGTTGTCGCTCACATGAGGTACAGAACTAGGAACATTTTCTTTGTGGGGTAATTGTAAATGTCTTGAAAAACTATAATAAGTATTTTGTGAAAATATGTAAATTTATTAAGAATTAATGAAATTAGACGAATATTCTTATAGTCAACTGAAAGCTTATTAAAAAGGTCAAAAGTAAAATTATTTGTCTACAAAAAATACAAATTTTCGTCAATTTTATGACAATGAAGATGATGAAACAAAAGAAACATTATAAAAAGATCAAAAGATAATTATTACTAATGAAGTATTAGTTTTGAGTAAAAATAAAGGTGTGATGGGATACGTACATGAAGATGAATATGAGAGAAAACTGGAGTCACATAAATGATACAGAAAAGAAGTACTGTAAGTGGGGAAGTGAGAAAAACTGGGAGTCCATTGAGAGAATTAAGAGAGAAGCATTTGTTGGCAAACGAAAAGTATATAATGAGCGAATTGTGATTCCATGTTTCATAGAAAAAAGGGAGATACTATTTCATTAAATCCACAATCGCTAATTATGTAAAATCTTATACCAGCTAATGTACCCTCTCAATTGTTTTCTTGGAATTCAAAAATCAACGAAGAGACTTTATGGAGTTGGTGATTGTTGATTAGATGAAACAGTATCTTCCCGTTTCTACGAAATAGAGGATCCGGACTCATAAATGGCCAACACACCCGTGGCTGAGTGGTGTTGGCACATTGGCACATGAATGGGGATTGATCTCTAGTACTTCAACTTGAAAGTATCCTCTTAGCCATGGATCAGAAAAATAGAAAAAAGAAAAGAAGTAAATATAACAGACAAATATGAATCGTCGAAATGGGAATCCTGCAAATTGGGTTTGTTTGTCGGACGCAATGTTGAGTAGGCGGTTATTTCCCTGAATCCAAACCAGATCAAGGGATGAAAAACTATTTTCTTAACATGGATTGCAAATCCTATACAGCTACTTATCCCTCAATATATAATATAGTAGATATATATATATACTATAATATATGGGAGGTTGCTCTTGTGAGAGATCACTCTCACGCTTATTACGAGAGATAAGAAGGGGGCCTCACACGCCTATCCAGTCAACCACTTAAATGTAAGGGCCATCACCTTATCTCTCATAGGCAAGGTGAGAGTGTCATCTCACAAGAGAACTCCCTAAATAAATATATTATATAGGGAGATGCTTTAGAGAATATCTCCACCTTATATGAGAGGTTAGGTGCGGGACCTCTCCACATTTAGTTGTTGGCACTAGCAACAAACGCTCGTGCTAAGATCGGGCCCAAAAATAAATATACCTCGCACGGGTCCACCACCTATTGGGTCGCCCGTGGGTCCTCCTTTGGATCTACGAATCAGATGGGTCATCGGGTGGCGCACCCGGATCCCGGTATCAACGCAAGAAAATCAAGCCTTTGGGACTAAAACACGTCATCTCCCTCTATCTAATCATACGTTGGATGGTGGGCCAAACAGGACCCACCTTGCACGGGTCCACCACCTAATGGGTTGCCCGTGGGTTTTCCTTCGGATCCACGAATCAGATGGGTCATCGGGTGGCCCACCTAGGTCCCGATATCAACACAAGAAAATCAAGCCTTTGGGAATGACTGTTTTAACGAAAATATCCAATCCTTTGGATTTCAAAACATCGAAAACACGTTATCTCCCTCTCTCTGATCAGACGCTGGATGGTGGGCCAAACAGGGCCCACCTCGCACGGGTCCACCACCTACTGGGTCGCCCGTGGTCCTCCTTCGGATCCACAGATCAGATGGGTCATCGGGTAGCTCACCTGAGTCCCAGTATCAATGCAAGAAAATCAAGCCTTTGGGACTAAAACATGTCCTCTCCCTCTATCTGATCAGACGTTGGATGGTGGGTCAAACAGGGCCCACCTTGCACGGGTCCACCACCTAATGGGTCGCTCGTGGGTCTTCCTTCGGATCCACGAATCAAATGGGTCATCGAGTGGCCCACCTGGGTCCCGGTATCAACGTAAGAAAATCAAGCCTTTGGGAATGATTGTTTTAACGAAAATATACAATCCTTTGGATTTCTAAGATATCTAAAACACGTCCTCTCCCTCTCTCTGGGCACACGCTGGATGGTGGGCCAAACAGGGCCCACCTCGTACCGGTAGAACACCTACTGGGTCACTCGTGGGTCCTCCTTTGGATCTAGGAATTGGGTCATCTGGTGGCTCACTCGGGCCCCGGTATCAATGCAAGAAAATCAAGCCTTTGGGACTAAAACACGTCATCTGATCTCTCTAATCAGACACTGGATGGTGGGTCAAACAGGGCCCACCTCGCGCGAGTCCACCACCTATTGGGTCGCCGTGGGTCCTCCTTAGGATCCACGGATCAGATAGGTCATCGGGTGGCCCACCCGGATCCTAGTATCAACGCAAGAAAATCAGCCTTTGGGAATGACTGTTTTAATGAAGAGATGGAAGTGAAAGGGTTTCTCTCTTACTTGCTCTGAGATGAAAAATGGAGGGAGAGGCGCCGTTGCTACAATGAAGATGGAGTTGCAGGCTGACCACGAAGATTGATGTTGTTGATAGAATGTTTGTTGTCGGTGCCAGGTATGCTCAAAACTCAGACTTAGTGCCCTCTTCTTACTTTCTTCTGCTGCTCCTCTATTTATTCTTCTCTTCCTTTGCCATCAGTCCCTTTTTTTTCCAATATTTGCTGTATTTTAGCAGATCAGTTACGTAGTGGGATAATTTTTATTTGGAGGAAGTTATACGAAAGTTAGTTTGGAGGTGAGTGGAAAGTGGAGTGGGATAATTTTTATTTGGAGGAAGTTATACGAAAGTTAGTTTAGAGGTGAGTGGAGAGAGGAGATACTGATAGGTGTCTTCATGTATGTGTGGGGTATTTTACCAACTCGGTATTTTACCAACTCGGTGCCCGACGTAGCTCGGTTGATCCATCCCGACCTCGGCTCTTGGAAAAGTTCCACTTCGGCCGAGGACCGTCCATCCAAGGAACTAGGTAAACGAGGAGATGCATTCCCGTTGTGGGACGTCGCCGATATGCGCCTCGGCGATGGTTAATCGGGTTCGACACCTTGTCAATCAGCAATTAATGAGGGCACGTCTTGGTTCAGGCAGACGAGATGGGCGCCGAATACGGAAGAAGCGTGGACTTCATTCCGCTGTCATATCAGCAATCATGTGGAAGATAAAGGTATGACCTGACAGGACAGAACCTCTACCAACCTCCATTTATGGGAAAGGTATGGTCCGATGGGACCGTACGTCTACCAACCTCCACTCAGGGAAGATCCGAGGGCACCAACATCTATAACTAGGTACGGCATAGAATGGCAGGAGGTAAGCAAAGCGAAGCCCATTCTCCCTCCCCATACACTCTCCCTTTGTTCAGTAATAAGACTAACTTAGGCGTCGGAGTGCCTTCGGCTCTTCACGGCCAAGGCCTCTAACCCATTTCTTTTCCTCAGGTCAAGAGAACACTCCCTTATCAGAGGCTCTTCAGCAGCACACGTCAAAGCAAGTTCCGTGTTATTTTAGGCACTTACAATTGGCGCCGTCTGTGGGAACTTGATACAAAATGCCACCTAAAGCAAAAAAGATCGCCGAAACACTGCGAGCCATGCCAGTGCCGCATTCGCCGGTGCTGCAAGAAGTGGCACCATCTGTGCGCAGTAAGAGAGGCCCCCAAGGCCGCCGTCGCCAGTATTACAGGAAGTACCAATCTCGTTGGAGCCCGCGGAGCAACAGGGAACGGCGCTGGCGCAGCCGCGCTGGCACGATCTCCTCGACAGAGAGGGCGGGAAAGAGCCTCTTCTAATGGCTCCTCCCCAGCGAGGCAGTCAGCCTCCCAAGCGTCCTCTGCGACGAACGGCTCCTCCCAGCGAGGCAGTCAGCCTCCCAAGCGTCCTCTGCGACGAACGGCTCCTCCCGGCGAGATAGCCAGCTTCCCAGCATCCTCCACGACAACCATCTCCCCCTCGTCAAAAGAGAATCTCGCGCGGATCCCGTCTTGCAAGGAGCCCCTAAGGGACAGATCTCCGACGGTCGTCGAATCCAGACGAACCGAAGGGGGTAATCCCAACTACGATCCGCGATTGAGGAATTAGAGCACAAAACACCATCATCCAGGAAAAGGAGGAACTGATACGCCAACTCAGCAGCAGCTGCAGGCGGCAAATCAGGCTCCACCTTCCGGTGTCCATTCAGTTAGGCAAGATCTGAGGCGAGCCCTCGACAGCAAAAGACGTCATCACACTTACGAAGAAGGCTCTAGTAGCAGCCCTGGCGACACTCAAGGAGAAAAGAGGCCGAAGGCGCAAGATGAAGGTGGTATGCCAGAATGGCTTGACCACCACATAAAGCAAACCATCCAGCAGAACATGGAGGTGGCCGGCTTCGCCCGCGACCGCTGAACGTCTACAGCTCTGGAGAGCTGGCGTCTCCCCATTCTCATGGGAAATAAGAAATTTCCCCTCCCCGAAAGTTCAGCATCCCGAGATTCACCCTCTATGACGGGACCTCGGATCCTGCGGCCCACCTAAGGCACTTCACCCAGCGGATGTCGGTATGGGGCGACATTGGGCACTTAAACTGCAGGGTGTTCTCTTCCAGCCTGGGCGATCTCCTCTCCGATGGTTCTGTGCCCTCCCAGGAGGATCGATCTTAGGCTGGCGGCAACTCACGGGCTCCTTCCTGGAAAAGTTTCAGGCACATCGGGTCATTCCAAAAAAACCAGGACCTGATGGCTATGAGAATGAGGCGGGACGAGAACGTAACTCGATTCGCCAAAAGGTTCTGGACCATCTATAGCCAGATCGAAGATGCCAACGAACAGCTGGCTGTGATGTGCTTTAAGGAGGCCTTGTTGCCAGGCATTGAACTCCGAAGGGAGCTTGTTCGATACCCTGTGGGCACGATGAAAGCACTCATGACCCGGGTGAACCAGTTCGTCGAACAGGAGGAGGACGAGACCAGGGCTCGAGAGAACTTTGGTCTCAAACTCCAGATGGCCATTTCGAGGACCGGCTCCCCCAGAAGGACAAGAAGCCGTTCCGAAAGGAGGAGATGAGCCGTCAGCACACCCCAGCAGGTCCGGCGATGGCCTCACCCCCACCTCGGAGGGAAGGATGAAGAACAGACCACCATCAGATTCATATAGGGCGGTGAATACTGTTTTCAAGAGCCCATCTACAGGATCCTCACCAAGATCAAGACGCAGCCATTCTTTTCGCCGCCCCAGCCAATGAAGGGTGATCCCTCCACTCGGAATCCAAATTCTGTTCATATCACAGGCAGAACGGACATATGACAGAGGACTGTGTGTCCCTTACAATCTACCTGGAGAAAGCTCGTCAAGAAGGATGCCCAAAAGATAGTAAAGGAGGAAAGGCAGTCCATGATGGTCGATCTTCTGCTGGACACGGCAATATCGAGGTGACGAAAGATAACGATGGACGCATGAATCACAAAACGTCATCCACCTGGCTGCCCGTTGCGGCAGGATCAATCAAGACTGTCGTCGAAGCCAGAAGGCTCCACAGTAGGCAGGTGCTTTGCGGCGCGAGCTGGAACCAGCTGCGCACAAAAGCTCGGCCGACAAAGCCCGAATCTGGTTCTCAGACCACGACCTCTCACGGAGTCCGCTTCCTCACAATGATCCGGTTGGTGCTCACTCTGAGCTCGAAAATTTCATAGTCAAAAGGGTACTCATAGAACCTGGCAGCTGTCGGAAATCCTTATTCTGGACTCCTTAAGAAAACTGGGCCTTAAAGCAGAGGACTGTAAGAATCTGCTCGCACCCTCTTATGGGATTCAGTTCAAAACAGTTTACCCAAAAGAAAAGGTCCCTGATGAATCCAGGTCCAGGACCAAGAGAAACAGGCCGACTTTCTGTGGTGGATGTGCCACACCTAACAATGCAATACTGGAAGGAGTTGGCTGCACAACATGGAAGCCGTGTCTTCCCACCCATCACAGAAGCTGAAATTCCCGTTGGAAGACAAGAATGGCAGGATCGAGATACATAACAGTCGGAGGTGACCAAGAAATGGCCAAAACAATGCTTGATGGCCGTACTTCCGGAGAAAAGGAGCAAGTAATATGGCCGAGCCGGAAGCAGAATAGGAGGACTACGATCGAAACTCCCGCCAGAAGAGATACCGAGGACTTTGGCCGCAGTCAGAATCGACCCACAAGACCCTGAAAGGTTTTTCTACTCGATAGCCAGCTCACCGAGTCGGAGAGGCGAGCTCCTCGACTTCCTGTTGCTGAACAGGGAGGTCTTTTGCAGAGGACCCCTACGAAATGCCCGCATCGACGGAAAATCATAAGTCCAAACTAAAACGTGGACCAAGACACACACCAGTCATCCAGAACTCGGCGGTCGGGGACCCAGCAAGCTGAAGCGGTGATGGAAAGAGTCGACAAACTCCTAGAGGCAGGAGCAATAAGAGAAGTCCACTACCCCCGAATGGCTCGACCAATACGTGTGGTGGCAAGAAGAAGAACGGGAAGTGGAGGGTCTGTGTTGATTTCACCGATCTTAACAGATCTTGTTCCAAAGATAGTTTTCCACTTCCCAAGATCGACCAGCTGATCGATGCCACGCAGAGGTATGACAGGATGAGCTTCCTTGATGCTTATCGGGGGTACACCAGATCCGATGTAATGGGCTTGGACGAGAAAAAACAGCATTATAACCAGATGCATCTATTGCTACAAAGTGATGCTTTCGGGTAAAGAATGCAGGGGTGACCTACCAGCGGCTGGTTCATAAAATGTTCCAAGCCCACCCGGCATAGATCGTGGAAGTATAGCGTTACGACATGGTCGTAAGTCCAAGAAGTCAGAAGACCACCTGGGACCTCGCGACAAGATTTTTCTCGAATCCTGAAGACATTCAGACACATGAAGCTAAATGATGTCGAAATGCGCGTTTCGGAGTTGGCTCTGGTAAATTACTTGGGGGAGTTGGTCATAGACTCGAGGGACATTGAGGCTGATACAGAATAAGATTCGGCAATACAAAGCAGATCCAAGAGCCCGAACACGACAAAGCAGGTACATGAAGCCACTGGGATGGCAGCCGCGCTCACAGCTTCATAAGCGCGCGCCAGACAAGTGTCTCCCTCTTTCCAGCTCTTGAAAACGAGTTCAAAATTTCAGTGGACTCCCGAGTGCGACGCAGCTCGTTCAGAGGCTTCAAGGGAATATTTGTTCATCAGCCCCCATAATTTGTCAACACCGGCGTCTGGGACGAGCAGTACTCTACCTATAACCTAGCAGTCTCCGGACCATGCGTGAGCCTCGGTGCTGATAAGAGAAGAAGACAGGCAGCAGAAGCTAATCTACTATACAAGCAAAAACCGCTCGCCTCCGAAACCCAGATACTGCCACTGAAAAGCTCGCGCTGGCCCTGTCAGCGCCTCTTGCAAGCTCTCCCATTACTTCCAGACATATACCATAGTGGTTGTTTACGGAGCCATGCCGCTCAAATCTCTCTTCAGGAAGGCAGATTTCTCCCGGGAGAATTTCAAAATGGGCCGTCGAACTAGGACAAGTATATATACACTATTAGCTCCAGAACGGCGATCAGTTTCAAGTCTTGGCGGACTTTATTGTCGAATTCATTTCTCCGAGTTCGGCAACCACCAAGTCGCTAACCGAACTGGGGGCAATAGCGAGGATGATGAGTTCGCAGGCAGAGATGAAGCCACCAAGCCGAACATCAATCCTGGAAGCATCCTTGGCACAGCGTGGAAAGTCTTCGGTGACGGAATTATCAACGACGAAAGAGGTCCGGTATCGCATAGTGCTCCAATTCCCCAGAAGGTCCTGTCATCGAACAGGCATTTGGACGCTCGGCTTCAAAGCGTCCAATAATGAAGCTGAAATGAAGGCACTAATCACAGGATTTAGACAGTGCCAAGGTCTTAGGGCAAAACAGCTGGCCGATTTTTCAGCGATTCTCAGTTAGTGACGAGCCAACTCAGCGGGACTACCGAGTCGCGACGAAGGATGGCCGCCTATGCGTGTCCCGCGCAAAGCAACCACTCTCTCATTGCTAAAAAGTTGAAGTCAGGCAGATCGGACAGGGAATCAAACTCCCATGCCTGAACGCCCACTCGAGGCCAGTTCACTGGGATGGCTGTTGAAGATTGGCCTGAAGAGAACCATTGAGTGGGAACACGGAATCAACCTACTAAGAGCCCTCCACGTTCGGTCTCATCCTATATGCCGATCATCGTCCCAGTCTGGATAGACCCAATAGTGGCTTTATCTAAAAAATGACCAGCTTCCCGAAAGACAAGAGCGAGGCCGAAACAAAATCAAGGCTTGAGAAGCACTCGATTTTGGCTGTCTCCAGAAGGCAGACTATATAGAAAATCCTTCACAGGACCTTACCTCCTGTGCGTGCACCCGAGCAAGGTCGAAGATTTTCTATATGAAATCCATGAAGGCATTTGTGGAGCCACATCGGAGGTCGGTCGTTGGCCTACCGGGCCATCAGCCAAGGCTACTGGTGGCCTTATATGCAGAAGGATGCACAGCTCTACGCCAGGAAGTGTGAGAAATGTTAGAAGTTTTCACACTCCTCCATCAGCCAGCCCAAGACCTGACCCACTTTCAAGCCCGTGGCCCTTCGCTCAATGGGGACTGGACATCGTCGGGCCTCTCCACCGAACTCCGGGAAATAAAAGGTGGCTAATAACAGCTACGGATTATTTCACAAAGTGGATAGAGGCAGAACCATTGCCCTCCATTACCGAACAGGACACGAGAAACTTCGTCTGGAAGAACATAGAAACAAGATTTGGAATCCCTCGGGTATTGATCTCCCGACAACGGACCCCAATTCGATTCAAAATCTTACATGGGAACTTCTGCAGGAGCTCGGTATTAGAAACCGCTACTCGTCCCCAGCAATATCCACAAAGCAACGGGCAGGCCGAAATCTCAATAATAGTAGTTCTCGACTGCCTGAAGAAGAGGCTTGAGCAGGGCCAAAGGGGAGATGGTCCCAGGAGCTCCCGAGTGTCCTTTGGGCATACAGAACGACGCCGAGACGATCCAGACCTCGGCTACGCCTTTTTCCCTTGGCCTACGAGATGGAAAGCTGTAATACCCCTCGAAGTTGCTTCACCACTCTGGGTCGGAACTTTTCAACCAAGATGAAAACAACGTGAATCTGGCCAGAGAATCGATCTAGCAGAGGAAAAAGAGAAAACCAGAGCTATCCCGCTCTGGCCTCCTATTCAACAGCAGTTGGCCAGAAGGGTACAACCAGAAAGTCAGAAGAAAGGAGGTTCTCTATTGGAGAACTGGTTCTGAAAAAAAGTACTGACTACAGATAAAAACCCAAGTGGAAGCAGCTCTGGCCGAACTATGCAAGGCCGTCCAAAATTGTGGGTCTGTCGCCGGGCAGTCCTGCTTACAGGCTCAAAGACATGAACGGCAAAGGATACCAGATCCTGGAACGCTGCGCATTCAAGAAATATTACTTTGAAATTGTACTCATTACAGGCATAAAATGGATGAATTCTCCAGCGGCTATAGTTTGTCTTGTCTCCTTCCATGGCCCAGACGCCGGTTGCAGAACCAGTCCTCCTTAGCTCGGTAACGGACAGCTACCCTGACTCGGTTACAGAACCAGTCCTCCCTCAGCTACGGTTAACGGAACCGCTACCTGACTCGGTTACAGAACCAGTCCTCCCAGCTGGTTTAACGGAACCAGCTGCCCAGACTCGGTTGTAGAACCAGTCCTCCCTTAGCTCGTTAACGGAACCAGCTGCCCGACTCGGTTGCAGAACCAGTCCTCCCTCAGCTCGGTTAACCGGAACCAGCTGCCCAGACTCGGTTGCAGAACCAGTCCTCCCTCAGCTCGGTTAACCGGAACCAGCTGCCCAGACTCGGTTGCAGAACCAGTCCTCCTCAGCTCGTGTAACGGAACCAGCTGCCCAGACTCGGTTGTAGAACCCGTCCTCCCTCAGCTCGGTTAACGGAACCAGCTGCCCAGAGCTCGTGGGTTACTCCGTTGTAGAACCGATCCTCCCTCAGCGCTCGGTTAACAAAACAAACTGCCCAGGCTTGGTTCCTAAACCAGCCCGGCTATTTAACCATCCATTTCCCAGACCGAGCTGTGAAATTATACTACATTCAGGACCTATTCGTGTAAATTCCTGCTTGACATAATCGGAAAACCTCGCCACTAAGAACGGCGCTTCCAGCCAGGCTCTTGGTGTGTGGGTTCATGATTCGAAAATCACTTATATATAACGAAAAGAAAAAACTTCACCCTAGTTGAAATAGAAAAGAAAAAGGAATAGACAAACACACTCATGCGAAAATAGACCTTTCATTAATAAAAGTAGTACAAACTTGTTCTTACAAATAGAAAAAGAGGAAGTACAAAAGAAGAATCAGATCTTCCCTAAAGGAATTTCAGGAGGAGGGACTTCCGGAGTAGCCTCGGCAGCCGGAGCCTCGGGTGCTGGAGCCGCTGCTGCGGGATGATTGAGGAGAGCCGAACTCTCTTCCGAGGCCTGGGGTTCAAGTTTAGGCAGATCCTGATATATAGGGTTGTCTTCAGAAACACTCATTTCTTTTAACACTGCTTTGCATCCAAGCTGAAACAAGCGCGGACCCAGGGCCTCAAGCTGCGCTTCATAATCCTTGGTGGCCTCCCCCACCCCGTCATTATAAGCCAGCATCGACTTCCCGCCTGGGTCGTGGCTTCAATATGGGCTTTCTCCTTACATGCGACCTCAAGCTCGGCTGCCTTTTTCTTCAGCTCGGCATCCTTCCTTTCCAACTCGGCTTTCGCCTCAGCCAACTCGGCTTCGAGCTGGATCGCCCTCTTCGCCTTAACCTCCGCCGCCGCTTTCAGAACGGCGCTCTCCTCCTTGGCTTTGCAGACCTCGTTCACGGCGGCTTCGAGGTCTTGGCGAGGCTGAAATTTTTCCCCTCCTCCTCCTCAGATTCTTGCAAGCGCCCTCTAAGGACTCGGTTATCCTCTTCTTCTTAGCTCCAGTTTCTCGATCCGGGTGTCCCGGTGCTGGACTCTGTCCGTAGCCACCTTCGCCAGCTGAATGATCTGCAAAAAAGCAGGGTTCGATGTCAAAAAAGTCCCACAGAAAACAATCAAGATGTTCTGAAAAACTCACCGAGAAGGCTGATTGAATGATGCCGACCATCAAAACTCCATCCTCCAACCGCTGCAGCCTCTCTATGTCCTGCGGGAGAGCGCAGGCGCCTGCGAATGTAGCTGCAACGGAGGGGTTCCCATGGAGGCGATCGTCCACAGTGATCGGCCTCCCCCGGAGAGCAGGCAGGGAAGGCCTCCATATTGCCGGGCCCTCTCAAGGGGTTGCCAAACTAGCCTCTAGGGCTGTTTCCGCCCCTCTCCCCGAGGCCTTCTCCGCCGGACCCTCAGTTCGGGGCCGCTTCTCCGGGGCTCCCTCTCTCTCTCCCCCAGCAGGACGGTCTCGTCGGGATGAACTCGGCTTCTCTAGCCTCGGCCCCTTCTCCACCCGAGGCCTCTCCTTTGAGATCTCCGCGGGGCGCTCGTGGGCGGGGGGACCAGTAGGGAGAGGAACGCCGGCGGAACCCTGACCCGCGGGAGCCTGCTGTTTGCTCGTAGCAGGGGGAATCGGGGCAGCAGCTTCCCTCCCAAAAAACTTGCTACCCAGGTCTTTTGTCGCCAGAGGAGGGCGTCGGGGCGGCATTCTCCTTTCCTCAGAGCTCGGGGAAGAATAGGAATCAACGATCCTTTCGAGAACAAGCTCTGGTTCGGCTCGGGATGTGGTGGCCTCGGCTCCTGAAGCTTTTCGGCGTTCAAGATCGGGCGATGTCGCGTCACTCACGGGTCTCCTCTTGATATATGTCTTATACCTCGGTTCGTAGCCGAGAAGCGACCAGGCGGCCCGCGTGTTGTGGCCTTTGTAACCACGCACAGCCTTTTGCCAGTCGACGTTCGGTCTCCAGCCGGAATTGATAGCCTCGCTCTTCCTCTCGCTGACCTCTGCACAGGCAAAAACACGGGGCTTAATCCAACAAGGGAGAAGAACAGAAAAGCAAGGGCATGAAGGAGTTCGGTGCATTACTTGGAGGGATCCCGAAATGACGGGGTACCCTGTACCGCTTCTCGGCCGCGGTCTCCTCCTCCCCCGAACTCCCAATTGCCTGATACGAACAGGCGGTCGTTTCCCGCATGACGGCCCGAATCCTCCAGTTCGGTAACGAATTGTTTCCTTCCTGGCCTCCCCCGGAGGTAAAAACAGGTACCATCCCCCGCCGATTTGCACACGTCATATGCATCCTCTTATGTCGTGAACGCCGAGGTTAATCCCTACAATCCTATTGAGTTCCACAGCCCCCATTATTACCTTGTAACCATTAGGCATCAACTGGCAGGGGCTGAGGTGCCATGTTGACAGGCATGCCCTCAACAGTGGGTGGACCAGGAACCTGACCCCTCCTCGACTATGGCCACTAAGGGAAAAGGCATCCACCCATCAGCGAATACAAACCCGTCGAACATATCATCAGGGTCGTCTACCCTGGTACTAACGTTTGCAGGGATGCGATACATCTCCCTGAAACTCTCCATAGCCTCGGGGGTATCCACCCCAACGCCTATAGACTCCCATTCTTCCAAAAAGAGAGAACCCTAGATTAAAAACCCTAAGGGGACGAGACACAGAAAGAGGAAGGAGGAAGGGGAACTCACGAAAAAGCTCGCGCTGGTTGGGGAAGACCAAAAACTTGATTCGCAGCAGAAGCTTCCTTCGGATGATCTTCAAAATCGCTCAGGGTCGAAAAATGCAGAAGTAAGAGAAGAAGGGAGGGCCGCCCCTATTTATAAAGGTCGCCTTCCCCGATATCGAGGACAGGAATCGCCGCCTCGGGCGGCGCGCACACTGCCCCAGAAACGATTGAAGGAACCGTCAAACGATGACACGTGTCACCAACAGTTGTTTTCCCTCGGAAAGCGAAGAGTCGCTCCCATTAATCCCCTCAGGAGATGCAATAAAGGGGGCGTACTAATCAGTCGTCCTTGTCAGACAGGATGGCAGCCGTTTTAATTGCCCATCAATATACTCAGGACAGAGATCTTGAAAACAAGACACCTGCGAGATTCCTCACTAAAATAAAAGCTCTTGGTCCCGAAGTCAAATACCGAGACCCAGAGCTTAGGGGGCAATTGTGTGGGGGTATTTTACCAACTCGGTATTTTACCAACTCGGTGCCCGACGTAGCTCGGTTGATCCATCCCGACCTCGGCTCTTGGAAAAGTTCCACTTCGGCCGAGGACCGTCCATCCAAGGAACTAGGTAAGCGAGGAGATGCATTCCCGTTGTGGGACGTCGCCGATATGCACCTCGGCGATGGTTAATCGGGTTCGGCACCTTGTCAATCAGCAATTAATGAGGGCACGTCTTGGTTCAGGCGGACGAGATGGGCGCCGAATACGGAAGAAGCGTGGACTTCATTCCGCTGTCATACCAGCAATCATGTGGAAGATAAAGGTATGCCTGATAGGACAGAACCTCTACCAACCTCCATTTATGGGAAAGGTATGGTCCGATGGGACCGTACGTCTACCAACCTCCACTCAAGGAAGATCCAAGGGCACCAACATCTATAAATAGGTACGGCATAGAATGGCAGGAGGTAAGCAAAGCGAAGCCCATTCTCCCTCCCCATATACTCTCCCTTTGTTCAGTAACAAGACTAATTTAGGCGTCGGAGTGCCTTCGGCTCTTCACGGCCAAGGCCTCTAACCCATTTCTTTTCCTCAGGTCAAGAGAACACTCCCTTCTATCAGAGGCTCTTCAGCAGCGCACGTCAAAGCAAGTCCGTGTTATTTTAGGCACTTACAATGTATGTTCTAAAATGAGGGATTGAAGTTTGGAGCCCTGTAGTTAAACAAAGGGAAAAAAACATTCCCTTAGAGATATAAATTGGATATGGATGTGAGGGCCCCCACCCAATCTCTCATATAAGGTGAGAGATATCTCTCATACGAGCATCTCCCATATATATATATATATATATATATACCCATAAAACTAAATACCCCATAAGTTTATATATTGAATAGAATGAAACATGAAAATTGAAATGGTGTATTTTCATAGAAATCCATTTATATTTCTCTACTTGCACATTCAAAAAAGACTTTAAATCGGGAAATATGTGGCTCTAATCTCGCATCCAGTAGATGCTGTCAATGAGCACCTTTGAATCAGAAAATAATCATTTCCATAGATTTCCATGCACTCCCTAGTTCCAACTGGTGAAACAGAAAATCCATTTATAGACCACCATAATTCAATTAGCCTTTGTTCCATCGATCTCTGGTTGGTTGATTTAATGGGTTCTGCTCAAATTAAAGAAACAGGCATAAGATCAAATATTCTGTTTTCCTAAAACTAGCACAAAAAGATCATATAATTGCAACTTAAAATTTTTTATGATCTACTTGAAACTCAATTCAATTAGGTATAGATCCCATTCCAGTTACAACCAACCCTTGCCTTCAACATTAGTAGAAAAAGGAATCACTGCTCATTCATAAATCATAATAAAAGTAGTAAACGAAATAAAGAGAAGGAGATTGAGTTCTCATTGGTTACTAGAAAATAGGGCAAAGATGAGCAAGAATTTGTTGCTATATGCCGTGTTTTCACTCCGACAGACCTTTGAAGTGCTATATGTTGCTATTTAAACTAGCATAAGGTGTGGGTATGCTCCCACATGGGTTTAGCGGACAGGAATTAGTCATGTTTGTTTCAATACCTCATAGATACCCACGTCATAAAATAAGGCAAAAATGAATTAAGAAACTTGAGAAACTTGAGAAACTTGAGTTTAAAGCTAAAGAAAATCCTACTTCCTAAAGAAAATCCTACTTCATATGGGGTAAAATCTATTATTAAGTCAAAGTTTATTTTTTAGAAAATAATTAGACTCTAAAAATAAAAATCCCTTTTCATGAATCAAAATCTTAATTAAAAATAAGAATGCTAGTTTATTTTCTCATTTAAATAACTTCAGGCCAAATGATATTTTTGTAAAAAAAAACGCGTAAGATACAACGTACGTTTTGGAAGGCATGATTTAAAGTTTAATTGTTGAATTAATCACTAAACCAACCTATTAATTTTTTCACTTTATTGAGGATCCAAATGATGGAAAGATTTTATTTAGGTTCTACTTTAGGGTTTAATTGCCAATTTTGATTAGCGGTTTGATTTCGTGGTCTTGATTTGGGTTTTTATGAAAATAGAAGCAATTTTGATCCTGAAAAACTACTTATTAGATATAAGAATTCATAAATCTAAAGAAAATAGACTTGCGATTCATTAAAAGAAGGGACATTTACCACAAAAATCCATTTAAATAAGGTAACTACAGTTGAGGATCCTAAACTTTTATAATAACGGCCAAGGACCTCAAGCCCAAATCATTTCTTTTTTTTCCCATTTTGCCCTTTTTTTTGTTGATGTCAACACAACTAGTTCCATTTTTTTTATGAGTAATATTTGTTGACATCAACAAAAATATTCGTCGACATCAACATAAAAATTGTGTTGACATCAACAAAAAATACCCAGTTATTACAATCAGTGACTCTGTGAATTTGTTGACGTCGATAGAAAATTCGTCGACATCAACATAAAATTGTGTTGACGTCAACAAAAATGCCCAGTTAACAGCACGAGTGACCCTGTGAATTTGTTGACATCGACAGGAGATTCGTTGACATCAACATAAAATTGTATTGACGTCAACAAAAATGCACAGCTTACAGCACGAGTGACCCTATGAATTTGTTGACGTCGACAGAAAATTCGTTGACATCAACATAAAATTGTGTTGACGTTAACAAAATCGCCCAGTTAGTGTCAACAAAAATATGAGTTTTCTGTTGTTTAGGGTTTTGTTGACATCGAGCAATCTCTCTCTCATTGTGATTGAGAAAAAAGGAGTAGGGCGTTGATCTCCTTTTTCTCCTTCCTCTCTTTCTTATATCCTACCGTTGCTGTTGATTTGGAGGTAAAGAACCTTTTTATTTTTTATTTTTTTAGGGTTATGTTGACATCAACTAACCAAGGGCAAAAACGGAACGAAATATTGGATTTTGGGCTAGAGGTCCTTGGCCGTCATGATAAAATTTAGGATCCTCAGTTGTAATTACCCTATTTAATGAGATTTTGGAAGTAAATGTCCCTTAAAAGTAAAATAGGACTGTTGATGTCAAATATTATGATTATAAATAACAAATGAAATATCATGATTTCGAAAAACTAATATTTCATAATAGAATAATTCAAGATCATTATAAAAATAAATCTAGAATCTCCAAGAGCACAATACCATGATTTCACATCTTAATGTTCAGAGGGCCCTTCATCGGAGTCTAGAAAATACAAAATTCTAGAACATTTAATGATTTCAATGGAGAAATTCAACCTAATGATTTCAAGTCATAATTCAATTCTAAAAAATAAGAAACGAATTGTGCTCATCATATATATTAAAATTTTGTATTCCATATATCTAAAATCAAACTATGAACATTGTATTTATAGACGTCTCATTATTCGAATTATAATTCTAGATGGTTCGCTTAGATTATTTATTTAGAAAGTGAAAACAATTAGATTCTTCTTGGAACTCTTCTTCATCAACCAACTCAATGATTGAGGAGACAAAATTCGACACTTGAGGAATCTGCCGCTCACACAAGTAGTGAAAACCAGAACTTAAAAGAAAGAGAAGACACATATAGTGGGCCCCTCACACTTTCAAAGATTTTTTTAATTTTTTCCTTCTAGATCTAGTTTAATGGGTTGTATATATTTTTTGTAATTTCTATGAGAATGGTGAAGAAAGAATATAAAAAGAATATTCAAAATGAATGAAGAATATGAAAAAAGAAAAAAAAAGCAATATCAAGGTAATTGATGTTATTTTTGTAGATTTTATCATGAGTATGAAAAAGAGTATGCGAATAAAAAAGGGGTACGTGAATGTCGTATTTCCTAAAAGAAACCACCCCACCCCCCACCCCCCATTCGTGTCCTTCTTCCTTCTTTTATCTACAACATTTGCTCTCTTCTGTCAATGGCGAGCACCAGCCACTACAAAGGTGACCCCGAGTCACTTCTCTTCCCTTCCTCTTTCCACTTCTTCCCTCTTTGCCTGTTCCTGTTCCCTCTTTTTCTTCAATCATAACCAATCCTAACTAGGTCTTGCTAACGCCCTTCACCCGTAAATGACATTTTTCTATAAATAATCGCTACCAAAAGCACTTCATATTCATCTTTGAGATCACAAAACATGCAGGTCATTTGTGGTGCATATTCTTCTTGGCTCATACAATTCCATGGCTCAATTTGCTAAGCGTGGATGTTGTGAACCCCCATTTGAGTCGGACACTTGTCTCAAACTCTCTGCACCAAATTAAGATTGTTTTGTCTGGCTTGACAATGAATTTCTAGTACAATTCTTCTAATAAATGGAATTTTTCTTTTCCTTAAAATATTCGAAATTCTTATAAACAATGTGAGAGGCATTGATAAAGATTGAGATGGAAGAAGAAAAGAAATAGTACCCCACGTGATATCCCTTGCCTAGAACATTTAGTACACTCAATTAAGTAGGAATGTCCCCACCCAATACAGTCAAAACAATAGTAAGGTAGGGTATCCCCGCCTCACTGAGTGTTTTAATTCTGATGAGCGGAGATATCACCGCTCAAAGAAAACATGAAAAAAGGACAAAAAAGGTGGCGGGAGGACCTATCTGATCTATATTAAGATTTGAAGACCTTTTTGGTCTCCAACTAGTCTTAGGGGACTTTTCCAGTAAAATCCTCAATTTAAAACTATGAAATCTATAAGAAAAGGTAAATTAGGACTAAATGATATCTAAAACAAGAAACCAAATTAAATATTTAAACCTTTATAGAATCGAAACATTAGAATTAGAAAGAATTAAAAAGGCCTATTTTTAAATAAATTAAATGGTCAATAAAGAGTATTGAACTATATAAAATCATTGAGAAATCAAAAGGTATAACTAAATGACTGTAACCATGTCACGTAAAAATAGAAACCGTAAAGTCATAAGAAATTAAAATGACATAAATTAAAGTCATTAAATAAATGACTATCATGTACTAAGAAGAAGAGATAGCCACAGTGGAAAGGACAGTCACATGGGTGTTCAATTAATTTAGATAGACTGAGATTAGAGGGCCCAAATTAATAATAAGAAAAACAATTCAACAAACAGTTAGTAATCAGGTATCCAATGGCCCATTTGATATATGATTTGGAAAACCTTGTGGTATTTCCAAATTATATGAAAGGGTTTAAAGGATCTAAATTTCTAAGCCTGTAGCAATCAATGGTGTGGACATCTGAACACCATGGCCAATTGATCTACTTGATTACTGAAAACACACTTTAAGTAATTGACAATGAAAAACTTCGCACATATACTAACTATGCGATATATACCGAGTCCTGGTCAAATTTGGTTTATGTTGTGGTGGCTGTTGAGGGCGAAGGCGCTGCTGCATCTGCACGAGTGGCTACAATGACCTAATCGTTTGCTTCAACACATGATATATGGATGCTAGGTTCGAGGCACGTGGAGTCGTCCATGAGTCATATAGGTCGGTCCGGCTGGGCTTAGCATGGGTAGATAGGTATGTGACTACTAATTAGTGGGCCTGCATTAAATCAAGGGTGTTATGTCAACAAGTAGAGTGTTCTCCTTTCAAAAAATATATAAAAAAAATGTACATGGATTTGATGTGGGGCCATCCCCAAACTGCTAATCCGATTAAAGTACTCCCTTTAAATCAAAATCCGGCAATTTAGGCAATAAATCTTGACTCATTTGCTAACTATGGTTCCTAAAGATCTATTCCATCCCTAAACTATTCTATCCCTGAACGTTCCCATATTAAGCATTTTATTTTCTTTTTGGCTAAGTTGGATCAATGGTATGGTGATTGTGAGACTATCTACCCACCCACAGATCACTCCCTCAGTGGCCGCTATGTGAGATGAGATTTCCCTTTCCACTCGGGCATCTCTAACTAGTTTCTCTATCAAGCAACATTTAGAGAACATTTATAAAACAGTACAAGATAGTGGCCTTTTATAGGTTTCTTGGAGCCATCCCCAAGGCAGTGGCTGCCCCCATGTTCTCCACTTTGCAACCCATTTCCTCTGGCTTAGAATGGATGGGTGCCACCTGTCCTCCTCTAACTAACTTGCCATGTTGGTTTCTCATTTCTTATTGTTGTTTTCCTTCATCCAGTGAGTGGGTGACGCTTTCAACATGAAGTAATGGCATTTTCAACACAATGTGGTGGCATTTTCATCTAAGGAGTGAGTATTCTTCTTAGACTCCACATGTCATTTAACCACATATTTGCAAAAGACCTGGCCCCATCACATGATTGATGATTATACAATTTTTTTTAACGTGCCTAAATACCAAGCTCGCATATAATAGCTTACCCATAATCAATCAAATTTGGTCATATGAATTGGATGACATGATCACCAAAAATTGGATTAGACCTGGATATCTTCATCAAACTTAGCATGACATGGTCACAAAACAAATATCAGCTTGGTCCTATGTCAATTGGTCCCAACACACTACCACATAAATATGAGAGAGTTTGATGGGTCATGGAAAATTAATTGAATAAAGATCCATTACCAGTCATAGGGCATAGCATGGGGGTGTGACTCACATAAACATGTGACCAATTAACTTGGGAGTAAGCCCAATGGCTAAATGGATTTAAGCATGGCAACGTATAAGTGAGCCCAATGCATAGCTGGGTTTAGGCCCATCTAAATAGGTCCCGCAACAATGTATCTTATGTCCCATAGATTGTCATTTTTAGCCTGGATCAGGCCTAGGCCAGAAATTAGCTTTGGCTTAGACCAAGATTGGTCACATACTCAGGCCAGAAATTAGCTTGTACATTAATGTAGTGACCCTCCTCTACTCAATCAAAATCGGCCGTATAGTTTAGGCCACAAATTGGCATGGATTAATTCATATGGCTCAGGCTAGAAATTAGCCGGGACCATCATCAACAAAGATTAGTCACATGGCCTAGGTTAGATTGACTTGAGCCTGACTCAACCAAAATTGGTCATGTGGTTTAGGCCCAAAAATTGGTTTGGATTTGAATCAACCAAGATTGGTTATATGGCTTGGTTCAAAAATTGACTTGTGCTTGAATCAACCAAAATTGGTCATGCGGCTTAAGCCCAAATATTGGCTTGGACTTGAATAAACCAAGATTGGTTATATGCCCTGGGTCTGAAATTGACTTGTGCCTGAATAAACCAAAATTGGTCATACGGCTTAGGCCCGAAAATTTGGCTTGGGCTTTATTGGACCTAATATGATATGGTTATATAAGTTGGCTTGAACCTATATTAATCATGTTAATATCCCTTGTAAATTCAAGAGATCTTGACGGGACCCACCAAAATCATCAGGGTACAACTACATGCCATGTAGTGGTCGCCAATCATTGGCTTGGGGGTGGGTCCAATGGCTAAATTGATTTAATCTCACTTGATCATGATCACGCTTGATTGGATTAGGTCCAAACATTGATGATGATGTGTGTATATATATATATATATATATATATATATTATCTTCCAACACTCTCCAACTATACAACTAGGGTGTTGGGAAGTTCCATATCTCATATCACCTAAATCTTGAGTTGGAAATGACTTCATACTGCTATAGCTTTTGGGTTCTTACAATGGGGCCTTGGTTATCCCAAGGGGCCCACCTTCACTTATCTTAAATGATGATACTCTATACCATTCTTGTTGTCCCGAGCCAACTAGGTCCAACCATCAACACCCTTGACCATGATTACCTTGTTTGCGGGTTTACCAATGTTAAAATTTACTTCATTTTAAAAATTGATTGGGTCTTAAATTCAGACCCTAGAAAATGACTGCCCTTGCTCACTCACTTTGTTTCAAATTAACTCCATTCGAAGTTAGGCACACCGTCAAATTCAATATGCTCTAAAACATAGATAGGGCCACATTATAAAGTTAGCAAAGGACTGGTAACAATTATGGGTGTAAAATAAAAAATAAAAAAAACCATTTAATCGAATCGAACTGAACCGCGGTTAATAACCGTGTTTCATGGTTGGGTTACGGTTATGGCTAATAACTGAACTACGGTTACGGTCATGATTCGGTTCTAACAATTAAAAGTGTAAAAAAGAATCGAAAAACCATATACTCGAATAACCGTGTTTCACGATTGGGTTATAATTATGGCTGATAATCAAACTACGATTGGGTCTGATTCGGTTCGATTCGATTTTCCGTAATAATTCATTGTTATTAACCGAACCAAACCATATAATACGGTTCGATTAACCGTATACGGTTAACTGTAACATTTACAAATAAAAGAAAAAGTAAGAGGGTAAATGAAATATTTCTTACATATGCATAGGATGCAAAACCAAACCCTCGCCCCTTTCTGTCTTTCCCGCCTCTGTCTCTCAACGCCCAGCCCGCAGCCCCTTTCTCCCTCTCTCTCTCTCGACGCACGAACGAAGAAGAAGAAGAATACGTCTCATTCGCCCGATCCAGCCCCTTTCTCCGTCTCGCCTCTCTCGCTCTCTCACCTCATTCGCCGGATCCAGGTTTGTTTGGGTTTTTTTGTTTAGTTTTCTTTTGGGTTTCCATCTATGATTTTGCATTTTTCTTTATAATCCACGAACTCCTGGGATTCTCTTTCAGCAGGATAACAGATTTACTGCCACGTCATAGAAGAATGGGATCTGTGTATCTCTGTTTCTGAAAGAATCAGCATCCTTTGCCATGTATTTGTTGAAGGTAGAATTCAATTGGGACAAGAACATCAATGGAAGAGTTTGGGTTTTTACAGTGAAAATCCGCAAGAAAAAGGAACCTGGCACGTTCTCGTGTTTCTTCTTCAAACCATCTTTATGGTTGAGATCATTTTGAAAGAGGGTGCCATGTATTTGTAGAGACATTAGTCTCTTCGTTAGTTCCGGAACACTATAGAAACAGTTAAATTCCGGACTACAAATCATAGATTTGACATGTCTTCTGAGTCCTTCCCATCACATTTAACTTCCATCTTCCTGATCAAAACTTTGACAACATGATGACTTGGATTATTTGTGGAGGACCTTTCTGAAGCAAATAGTCATGATTTTATTCCAACAACAGATGAAGCTAAGGATGTGCATTTGCATTAGAAGTTCTTTTAATCCTACCAATAAGGGGGAAAAACTATTCCTCTCTTTTTCAAATTCCCCATGGTATGTAGGCAACAATTTTCATAAAAACTTTACCCCTCCAAGAAAGAGGGCACTGTGACCTCTCCTTTCTTTGTAATTGGAACTTATTTCAACTCTCATGTAGGATACCCTTAGTGGTTGAAATTGCATTTGTTTTGGTGATTTTCCTTGTAATTCTTCTTTTAAGATCTTTGGTTTAGTTTAATTGTGCGTTACCTTAGATAGGCTATGGAAATCTGAGATCTTTTGAGGGAAGAGGGGGTTTTTGTGAATATATCTTATGCATTCATTTGAATTTGGTGATATTGCTTGCGATTTTTTTTTTCCTCTTGGATCGTTGCTTTTTGTCTGAGATGTTGATGAGTTATTTTATTGTGTTGATTTGGTTGGGGTAATTTTTTTTCTTTTTTTTTTTGAATTCTTTCTCACAGAAACTTAGTGAACTCTTTCATTTGGAAATTGGAAGGGCCATCTTTTGTGGGATTTAGCACACATATGTTTTTATAGTTGTATTTTTAAGCATATGAAGATGGTTTTGAGTGGTACTGTCAGAAATTTGCATATGAATGTGATGTTATGAGTGACTTACGATGGAATTTTCTTTTCAGTTGGTCTTCTGTATTTCTTTGGTGAAACTTGGCAATTTCTTTCATTAGAAGGGTCATTTTTATGTGGAACTGGCAGGTTATTTTTAAACCTATGGAACTAAACCATTTGTGTTTTGATATGGGTTTTACTAAAAAGGGCATATGATGAAGATAATATTATCCAGTATCTGTTTACTCTTGTTCTGTTTGGCTCATTAGTTTAGAGGATCTGCAGACGTCACTGGATGGTGAGCAGGGAGAGTTGTGATTTTCCATCATAAACAAAATCGTGCCTGCTGGACCTTTAGAAATTTCATTTATCAGCTAGTGATTACAGGAGAAACTTAAATGTGGATAGTTGGGGTTTCAGTTTAGTGGATAGTTGAGCTCACCTGCCTGCATGAGCTTGAGCTGATTCTCTTTAAATTTTAATGTAGAGAATTTGCTGTATTTTCTGATTCTCTTTTCCCCCTTTGACATACTCCTGGATTGTACATTCTTTTGCCATCCATTTCCTTAACATTCTCCATGTCTAAGATCCTGTAGATAAATACAGACTTACATATGATTGTTTGTTCATTACAGAGAAAAAAAAAAAAAATCAGATGATACACATATTGTATTGAAAGGATTTCAGCAGTGCATGTTTTTGTTCCTTGTGTCATATCATATTATTTTTCTTTCCTCTTGTCTCTATGTACAATTCCAGTTGGCTTGACAAGTCCAATCTGAAGTGCTGATCTATTTTATTTTTTTTTTTTTTTTTTTTTTTTGTTTTTTTTTTTTTTTTTTTTTTTTTTTTTTTTTTTTTTTTTTTTTATGCATAGTTAAGACTGATGCATTCTACTTTTCCCCCTCTTTTGTGGTGATTATTTGCACGTGGGAGTTTCTCTCTGCAAGAGGATTTTAGGGCTCTATAGAAAGTTTGGTACTTTTTTTTTTTTCAATCAAAGTATTATATATGTGGTGAGATTGAAATGTTCAAGGTGTTGAATTGTGATATTCGGTTTTGTTGGATTTCATTTACTGGGGTAAAGATTACCGATCAATGGGATTTTTATTCAATTGCTCCTTATGTGTCATTTTACCTTCAATCATTTGCATTTATCCCCTGATATGAGGAAGGCATTCATCGTTTAAAATCTCGGCCGATACCGGTTCATATCGGCCGATATGAACCGGTATCGGCCCATACCGCGACGATATTTTGCCGCGATATCGAGTCAGGCAAAATATCCCTAAAATATCTGCCAATCTCGGCCGATATGGTCACAATATCGGTTTAACCAATATTTCGGCCGATATTACCGATATCTCGGCCGATATTTTTGAGATGGAGTAATGGTAAAAAATCCTAATTTTTTGTAACATTTTCCCCATTTTCCCATTTTCCCATTTTCTTCTCCTCTCCCCTCATCTCCTTAGAGCAATCATGTCTCCATAGCTCATTCTCTTACATATTTCCAAATTCCAACACAATTTTTTGAAGAAATTATTTTATTTAGTAAGAGAAAATCAACTTAACTGCCTTATTTTTACTATTATGTGTTTTTTATTTTTTATTTTTAGATTAAGTATAGAAATGAATGAAAAGATCATAGGCATGTCATTTTTGGGTTTATGGCGTGTTCTTCACTTAGATCTACACACTTTCATGCTAGATCTACTTATAAACATGATTTTGGGTGTAAAAAAAATGGTTTTTTTTTTAAATCTTCTACTTTTTAAAAAAAAATTGGAGTATTTATGATACTAAATAGTAAATACTAATAGCTTATTAATAGTGTATAGATAATTATTATGTTATCTTTATTTTCTTACATTTAGCACTACTAAATTGACCATGAGCCAAAATAATAGTTGCATTACATGAAATATTGGAGAAGACAGCGAACTGTGACACAGATAAGACTCTAACTTAAGGAGACCGATATTTTGATTTATTGTTGTTACTAATGGAAAAAAATATTGTTTTCCAGCATTTTCTAATATTCTGAATTTTTTGGATATTTTTGCGAATTTTTTTAGATTAAAAAAAATTTTACACCGCGACGACCGCAACGGTCCGATAACCGAAATAGATACCGATATTATATCGGTTATTGTCCAGGCCTATACCGCAATTTTAAACCATGAAGGCATTCCATGGTTATTAACCGTAACCAAACCGTTTAATACGGTTAACCGCGGTTATGGTTTTCCACGGTTTTTGTAGATACGGTTACGGTTACGGTTTTAAAAGACAGAAAACCGCGGTTACTGTTCGGTTAACGGTTTTCCCAAATTGACCTGTTAACCGAACCATTACACCCCTAGTGAAGGAAGGGAACATTGAGAGGGAAAACATACAAACCGTTCAAAATTGAATCGTAGGAACGTTTTCTCTGCATCTTCCTGGTCCAAACGCTCCTCCTCAGTTTGTGCGGTTTCATGTGGGAATTTGGAGTCCCGATTTCGGTAATTCCTTTGTTCGATATCTAGAATCAATATTTTTGTGGGTTAGGGTTCATTTAGATTTGTATTTTTATTTTTGGGTTCTTTCCTGATCTATTAAATAAATTGGTTTGCTGGTTTGATGCATTTGTTTAGGTTGATAAAGGAACAGAAGGGTTTATGGAATACAGATGTGATTTTCTGGGTTTTGTACAGATGTGCTTATTGGTGTGAAACTGTGATTTGGGTTTTGTACTGGGGTTTGATTTGATGTTCAGCTAACTAAAATGTCAGTAATATGAAGATAAAAACCCAGTTGTTTCATGGTATTTGAATTGATTCCATGGAATCGATGTGTTTGGGTCAAGTACTATTTATTTTTTAAGTGTCTTTCATGGAAGATCTTTCTCTTTTCTTACTCTCCTGACAGACCCGTGTGATTTCTTCGAGCTTGGAGAAATGTCTTTGGATTATGATTTGGGGTTTGTCACTGGGATTTGGTGCTATGATATTGGCTGGAGGTGGTGGTTGGAGCTTTGACTTGGGTCTTTTTCCACCAGTTTACCAAAAGTGATCTGTGTTTTATGTAATATATGCACACACACAGCCACCCAAACTTGAGTATTCTTCTTGTTATGTATTGTTTGTTTAGCACTCTGCAATTTCATTTGATTTGATCAAGTAATTACTTTTAGTTCCAACATTTTTCAGCAAGGGATATATGGCATAGACATTGTTCTAAAACCCATCAAGTCAACTGAAGACTCAACTGGGTTGCCTCAGCTTTGTTGAATTTTGAGTCGTCACTTGCTTTTAATACTAGTTATCATTATCATCATTATCTATGATTTTGTGTATTACTAAAATTAGCGTCAATGTCTTATGTTTTTGGACCTGCTTTGATTGGAATATACAGAACCTTTGTAGTATCGTCGCCCCAAATTTGGTTGCTGTAAACATATCTTATGGCCAAACGAAGAACTAAAAGAACTGTTAAAAAACCACAATCAGCAGGTGATAACAGTAATGATTCAGAGGAGCAGAAAGTTGAAAACCAACTACCAACATTGAGTGCCCATGAAGGTAATATTTATTTTATTTTCTCATTGTTTATTGTGTTTGGTACTCTTTGTTAAAATAAATCTCTGTTTTTGAAACCTTATCAGAAGAAACAAGATTATCATTGGAACATTATCGTTCATCTTACAGATAGGTGGCTTAGCTTTGTGTTTGATATCTGCTTCACAAAGGTTTCTCACCCATTTAATATTTAAAAAAAAAAGTTTCTCACCCATGTCTTTACTTGCAATGGTTAGTACCCAAAGAGCAGCGGTCACCTGATTGTGATCCTCATAGTTAGGCTTATTTTTTTCACCTGAAATGTTCATACACATGAACTTTCACTGCTCCTTTCCCAAATTATCTTGAAGTGCTGTAAGATTTATAGTGAAATTTGAGATAAGTTGGTTCTATTGTAATTATTATCCTTAGTATCCAAATTGCATAAAAAAATGTTATAAGTAAATCAGATTTAATTTAGTTTTTCATCTGCAACGTAGCTGTTTGTAATAGAAAGAGGATACCTGTGTGATGAAAAGCAAGTGGCGGAACATTTCTTGAACATGCAGATGGTAGGAAATCAAGATGGAAGGATAGTACCAACTTCAAATGGCCATAACTTTTGATCAAGGTATCTTTTTGTGATGCATGAGTGCAAGATATTATCATGCTCTACGACATGGGCAATTGATTGAAGTTGGTTGCCATTTACAATGCAAGATAAAGCCATTTCGCTATGATACCCGGATACCTGCACAAGCCCTTTGTATCTGTATGGGATCGATATGACACTTGTATTGGTATCCGATACTGCACCGGTACTTCTACGTTACAATTTAGCATATCCTGCTTACGAAAGTCTGTTATTTCATAATGAACTTTAGGTTGCTGTCTTTCAATTACTGAATACTATTGGGTTTTTAAATTACTAAATACTAAATGAAATTGAGAATAATTTTTCCACAAGAACACCCTATACTAAACTGATTATTTGGGTCTTACTTTCTTTTTTTTTAATATATAGTTTCCCAATGACCTTTTCCTTTCTATCTGTAACCTTTATCACATTATTTGGCTCAGAATTCAAACCCTTGCCATTAGGAATACCTTGTTATAAAGATGCCTTGCAGTTGTATATTACACACCATAGAAAATTCTCTAAGCTGTCTTTAGTCTTGTTCAAACTAGATTTCTTTTGTTTCCTTTTTTTTATTTTAAGTTTCTTCCATTACTTGTTATCAGATGCAAACCCTCGCTCATGTTATTCTCTTTATGAGCATTCTGAAACTAAGGAGCTTTTTGTACACAAACTTTATTAGTGACTTATCATGGTTTATGATTTAAACCACATTGCTTCACTATGTATAGTTCAGTTCCATGTCCAGTCCCAAGCTGGGGTAAAGAAAGAGGTTTATTTTCAAATTGGCAGCAAAAACTTGCTGCAATTCATACTCAGTTGTATATACAGACATATAAATAAGACGATGATGATTATTGCATTTCTATCAATTGCGACTTACCCTCTTTCATGTTTTAAAATTTTTATGTTTTCATCAATATTGTGGTTGTTATTTCTATTTTCTTCACCTTTGTACAGTTGAACGTAGAGTAACTGCGATTGAGGCTATTCGTGATGCGGAGAATGAACATTTGCTGACTCGATTGCATCTACTTCGCTCATACTTAAGCGAGGATCAGCTCAACATCCCAGTAGTACAATTTTTCAAGGAAAATTTATCAAATCTGTCAGTAATATTTAATGAAGATGGGGAATATGAATTGGAGTGGAATGCTAAATTTAGTGATGTACCTGTTAATGATGATGCTGAAAGAAATATGTATGCCTCTATTCCTCATCGGTCGTCTATTGCATATCCATCGGACCATGTTGCTGCAATGCCCAATATTAGTAGGTTTGAATTTTCTAGTAAAGCAGGTGCGAATATGATACGATTGTTTTTTTTTTTAATCTTTATGATGAGTCTCCATTTATTCATTAGTTATATTTGATTGTTGACAGCGGAAACGAGCTTTTTGGAGGCTGCAAGCTTACATCTACCAGATATTGTATCTCAAATTGACTATTTTTGTTACTATTGCAGATAGTTAATGTGTAAAGAATTTGGTGCTTTATGTGCATACAATTGACACAGATGTACAATATCCTAACTGTACATCTGTTGGATCTTACTGTGGATTCACTGTACATCAATAATTTCCTTGCTGAGATGATCCTAGCTGGTAGCAAATGTATAATGTTGTCCACCGATGTATAGCTAATATGAATTATATATGATGATCCAATGGGTGCAGTTTTGTGATAGGTTCCATGGTATAGGCTAACAGATTAATGGTTGGAATCTTGTACGTGTATTTTACATAGTACATAAGCATTTAGAGTGCTTGTGACATCCAATCGTTTTTCCTGAACAGTGGGCTCATTTTTCTGTTTCTGACGTACAATGATCTTTTGTTTGGATTCTACTAGGATCTGTCAGAAACCCTAAAGCTAGGATTTCAAGATTTCCTTCAGACTCCCGGGGTTTGTAGTTTCATAACTATGTTAACTTGCTCAGTTTTTATTAGCTTGGGCTAATAATCCTCTCTCTCTCTCTCTCTCTCTCTCTCTCTCTCTCTCTCTCTCTCGCACGCACGTACACACAACTGATGAAAAAAGAAGTACATCATGTAATGCAATACTCACTATGGATGTGTTTGCTATCACAGGCAACTAGCCAAAGGTTATCGGTTGGAATGACACCAAAAACCGTAAGGTTATCAAAGCATGGAGAGATGCTGCTATCAGTTCATGGTTCACCTCTTGGGGTCTATAGGGAAGATAACATGGAAGCAATACATGGTATTTGCTATTTTACAACTTACATGACCATTAATTTATTATTATTACCTGTAGTATTGTTCTAAATGGAGTACCATGTAATTTGCAGAATCCGAGGAGGGTTGAACCATCAAAAAATTACTGCACCCTCGTCTATCTGCACACAGAAATGCAGTGGTGTTGGTGTCCGGAGGGGGAAGATTAGGAGGAAACTTGTCACAGATGGACGTGGGCCGTTTCTTGCCACGGTGAATATTATGTATGGGAATAAATGTAGGGTGTGGTTATTGGGAATGGTGTGAAAATGGCGAATCCCGGATCCAGGAGGTACTTAAGGCATGGTTGGTTTAGAATATGTATCTGTGTGGATATAAAAGCTACAAAGATGGCTGATAGAAGAGAGAGAAACTAGTCCTTTACAATTCATATTTGATAGAAGAGGGTGGTACATAATCCTACTAAAAACAGAAGGGTCACATGACGTTTTTCTCTCAAATATAAGGGAGACCTGAAATGCATTTCAAGTGCAAGAAAAAATAGGCATGTTTTGCAAATCACCCTTGACCCATTGGTCCAAGGTTTGGGAGGCATCAGGTGTATCTACCTACCTATCTTACCATGGCCTTTGCTTGAGGTCTATCCGATCGATCGTGTGGGGTTTTCCCATATTGGGAAGGAAATGCAGTTGCAAGAAATGACTTCCAAGGAGTTGTTGCCTATGGCTTTTGTCAGCTGAAAAACCTCTCTACAAGGCAGTTGGCATGGCTATCTTTGCTTGTAGGTAGGCACAGGTTGGTAGATGGTTACAAATATAATGGATGTTATCATCACCAAATATGTACAGTAGCATGTTATGGGATAAAGGTGTCTTAGACAGTTAGTATTCTGATCATGTTAATTTAACTTGTAGGCGAGAATGCTGCCACACAAATCAAGTACTTATGCATGAAAAGTATGATGAGATTCTCACTACAATTAGAAAGGGCCTGCAGTTACATGTGTATTGTATCCTAAACATCCTTTGCAAGACCGAGGGATCCGCAACATCTGATTGACAACCTGCAAGAGAAGGATGAGAGGAAAGTGTGCGACCTGCACATTTTGAAAGGCAAAGGCATGAGTCACGTGGTCGGGACAAGGTTCCTTTGGTGACCCTTCCAAAGAAAAATGAAACCATGCGTCAGTTGTTGAAAGTCAAATGCTCATTTACCATGAGAAGGGACTGATTTCAGTGAGTTAGGCTTCATGGTATTTCTTCTTTATTTTCTTTTGACTTATATCATGCCTTCTCCCCCTGGTAATGGATATTATTCTGCAATTCCCTTCAACACTCTTGCTCGCTTAATGAATGGACGGTGCATCTGCAGCCCAATTGTATTTAGGGCTCTCTGAATATGCTCTTGAACTTAGAGACAGAAATGCCAACATCAGCCGCAATCAGCACGGCATGAGTTTTAATTTAGAGAAAGAAGGGAACAAAGCCCTTCCTTGCCTTTAGCTTTAGAATGGAGAGCACCTTGGGACTCCCTGGGCGACTTAAGGCAAGTGGAACGGGTAAGACAAGTAGCTAAGTCGTGGTCGTGTTATTCTTCCTCTTCTGCCTTCCGAGCTGCCAGGAAAGAGTGACCTTACGAGTCCTCAGGTGCTTTAAAAGGAGTGAGCGTGCAAGAGTAGGCTGAAAAACGGAATCCACAAGCGAAGAGGAAGACAAAAGAGAGACTATACTAATATTGAGTCATTAATCCCTAGAACTTCATCTTATATTCCGTTAGTATGTATGAAAAGAAAGAAGGGAAAGGAGTGCTACGAGTCTTCATGGCGAAAGACTGGAGGAGGATGATTTGACAATAGTCACTTCCGAATGATAAAGCTCTTCTGACTATCTCATAAAATTCATGATGCCCCAGCCATCTTTCGTAACTAAATGAGCATCAGCAAAAGCTTCATTTTTTGGAACGATCTCGACTCACATAGCGCCATAGTTAGTATGACAGCCCCACACATGGTAGCCATGGAGACTATAGCGCCAGTGCGGATCTGCAAAGGATCGAACGGGGTAGGTGGCACTCTGATTCCCCGTGCGATACAGGATACCGTTATCGCCTCTGAGAAGTCTATTGGGTCCATTGAGAAAGACGTATTATTGGGATGGAGCTGCAGACAATGGATACCATTACCATCCCCCAACCAATCCCGCTTAAGTGCTTCCCTTACCAAAAAGGAACTCAAACACAAAACAAGTCGCAACTAAAGAGGCTAGAAAGCTGACGAAAGGATAGGGCCGCTAAGATGGGAAGGGCAGAGGAAGAGTGGTTTCCCTTAGGGACCCAAAACAACCTGACGCACAGCGTAGATTGACTGCCCCCCTTTCTGTGACTTGCCAGACTTGCCGGCTTAGCCTTGACTTGGACGGCCTGGACTCCCCCCCATGAATAACCCCCCAGCTTGGACTACCCTTGCTTAGCCTAGCTTAGCCGGACGTCACTCCCCATATCCTTTTGAAACCTCAGACCTGCTGCTATCTTGCCCAAATGATAGATGTTTATAATCTCTTCCAATGAGAGATAACCCGTATGTTCCATCCTAGTTAACATAAAACAACTTCTTAGCATAGCATGTTGAAACCATCGCTCTTCCCTTGCGTACCAAGACCACTCGTCACTCGTACTAAGAAGACCCAAAGCCCCCAAAACATCCAACTGAACAAGGGTTATTTTATTTTATTTTTATTGTTACTATTATTATTATTTTTATCGGGGGTGGGGGAAAAACGTACATGGCTTTGACATGGGCCCATCCCCAAACTGCTAAACTTTAGCATCCATCTGATCCAATCTGATCCAAGTACTCCCTTCAAAATCAAAATCCCACAATTTAGGCAATAAATCTTGACTCACTTGCTCACTATGGTTCCTAAAGATCTATTCTATCCCTAAACTATTCTATCCCTGAACGTTCCCATATCAAGTACTTTATTTTCCTTTTGGCTAAGTTGGATCGATGGTACAGTGATTGTGAGACTATCTACCCACCCAGGGATCACTCCCCCAGTGGCTACTATGTGAGATGAGATGTCCCTTTCCACTGGGGCATCTCTAGCTAGTTTCTCTATCAAGCAACATTTAGAGAACATTTATACAACAGTAACAGGTAGTGGCCTTTTATAGGTTTCTTGGAGCCATCCCCAAGGCAGTTGCTACCCCCATGTTCTCCACTTTGCTTCCCATTTCTTCTGGCTTGAAATGGATGGATGCCACCTATCCGCCTCTCACTAACTTGCCTTGTTGGTTTCTCATTTCTTATGGTTGTTTTCCTTCATCCAACGAGTCGGTGACGCTTTCAATACGAGGTGATGGCATTTTCAACACAAGGTGGTGGCATTTTCATCTAAGGAGTGAGTATTCTTCTTAGACTCCACATGTCATTTAACCACATATTTGCAAAAGACCGGGCCCCATCGCACGATTGATGTTTATACAATTTTTTTAAGGTGCCTAAATACCAAGCTCACATATAATAGCCTAACCATAATCAATCAAATTTGGTCATATGATTTGGATGACATGATCACCAATAATCGGATTAACCTGGATATCTGCATCAGACTCAGCATGACAAGGTCACAAAACAAAAATCAGCTTGGTCCTATGTCAATTGGTCCCAACACACTACCACATAAATATGAGAGAGTTTGATGGGTCATGGAAAATTATTTGGATAAAGATCCATTACCAATCATACGGTATCGCATGGGGTGTGACTCACATAAACAGGTGACCAATTACTAACTTGGGAGTAAGCCCAATGGCTAAATGGATTTAAGCATGTCAACACATAAGTGAGCCCAATGCATAGCTGGGTTTAGGCCCATCTAAATAGGTCCCGCTACAATGGGTCTTATGTCCCATTGATTGTTATTTTTAGCCTGGATCAGGCCTAGGCCATAAATTAGCGTTGGCTTAGACCAAGATTGGTCACATACTTGGGCAAGAAATTAGCTTGGACGTTAATGTAGTGTCCCTCCTTTACTCAATCAAAATCGGCCGTATAGTTTAGGCCAGAAATTGGCCAGGACCGTCATCAACAAAGATTGGTCACATGGCCTAGGTTAGAAATTGACTTGAGCCTAACTCAACCAAAACTAGTCATGTGGTTTAGGCCAAAAATTGATATGGATTTGAATCAACCAAGATTGGTTATATGGCCTGCGTCAAAAATTGACTTGTGCCTAAATCAACCAAAATTGGTCGTGCAGCTTAAGCCCAAATATTGGCTTGGACTTGAATCAACCAAGATTGGTTATATGCCCTGGGTCAGAAATTGACTTGTGCCTGAATAAATCAAAATTGGCCATATGGCTTAGGCCCAAAAATTTGGCTTGGGCTTCATTGGACCTGACATGATATATATGGTTATACAAGTTGGCTTGAATCTATAATAATCATGTTAATCTCCCTTGTAAATACATGCCATGTAGTGGTCGCCAATCATTGGCTTGGGGGTGGGTCCGGTGGCTAAATTGATTTAGTCCCACTTGAGCATGATCACGCTTGATTGGATTAGGTCCAAACATTGATGATGACGTTTAAATATTATCTTCCAATACTCTCCAACTATACCACTAGGGTGTTCCACATCCCACCACGCCTAAATCTTGAGCTGGAAATGACTTCATACGGCTTTAGCTTTTGGGTTCTTACAATGGGGCCTTGGAAATGACTTCATGCATCACTCATCTTAAATGATGAATCTCTATACCATTCTAGTTGTCCTTAGCCAACCAGGTCCAACTATCAACACCCTTGACCATGATTACCAATGTTAAACTTTACTTCATTTTGAAAATTGATTGGGTCTTAAATTTGGAACCTTGAAATGACTGCCCTTGCTCACTCACTTTTTGTCAAATTAACTCCATTCGAAGTTAGGCGCACCATCAAATTCAACATGCTGTAAAACATATACTGATTAAGCAGAAAACCAAACTAATGTCAGAGATAGGGCCATATTATAAAGTTTGTAAAGGACTGGTACCAATACATAGGAAGTGAGGTTTTTTGAGTGACTTGGTTTTCTTAGGTGGGTCTCATAATTTAAGGATTCGTAGAACTTAGCTCAGTGAATTTTTTTTCTATTAATAATGATACACTTTTTCCTCTATAGAGTTTCTTGGGATGTCAACCAATTCATAGAGTTAGTTTGTATGTATATGGAACGTTAAGGATATGGGGTGATCCAAACATCTTTTCAATTAGATAATTATAACTCTCAATTCTTAAAAGTTTTAACTAATAGTATTTTTTAAGTGCATTGATTTTTATAACAGAAATCCAAGAATGCGTAATAGTCATATTAGTGTTTAATTAAAAATAATGTCAATTGATAAAAGGTATGTGACCGTAAATTGTTTAAAACTCTCAAAGATAAGACACTACCGGAATAACTTCATATGTGAAAATTCATATGAAAGTCATATTAAATGTGTGAAATAGATCATACTCTTTAACCATTTTCCTTCTTTGTCAAAATAAATAAAATCATATGTCTAGAACCCAACCCAAGTCACCAAAGCATGTATAACTATATCCGATTAAAAGAAAGTTTTTAGAGATGACTTATATTTTACCGATGTTTTCTTAATGGTTTGTTTGCAATTGAGATCAGACAAGATAACAAATGTTTTCTTAATTGTTTCTTTGCAATTGAGGTTAGACAAGATAACGCTCGATCACACTCAGATTTTGGTAACAATGTTAAAAAAATATATAAATTATTCTTGTTTTGAAGCCTAGAGCTCGGCCCCAACCCTAACCCTGGCCCTGGCCCTCAAGGGTAGGGTAAGGGCCTTGACGGTGAAGGCCCTCCGAGAACTTTGGCCTGCTCAAGCCCGGCCCTATATATATCGAGGGTAGTACTAGGACAACCCTAGGCCCGGCCCTCTGACAACCCTACTATAGAATCATTTGTATATGTGGAAAATTTAAATTGTCTTATGCGCAGACGCCTCTGTGGGAGTGCGCATAGGAATAGTCACAAAGGCAGGACCCAATAAATTTCATCCGGTCCTATGTGATGAACGGCACTGATGAGTAGCATGTATGCATTAAACAGCCAATAAACATACTTTGAGTTGTGTGTGAAAATGTGTCTATATGAGAATATTACATGGAGGGAGATGCTCTCATTTAGGCTGTTGGCATATTGAATATGGATGCGAGGGTCCCCACCCTTACTCTTATAGTCATAGGAGCACCTCCCTTATATGTAACAGCATGCATTAATATACCTATTTTAAGAGTGAGGAAATACAGGGTGTCTCCTATATTTGATATTTGCTTTCTTAATGGCCCACGTTTTGTTCATTGAACTGCCAATCATTATCTCTGTAGTTGCACATCAGATGGACACTTAACTAGGGGTGATCAAGGTTAGCTACGGCCTTGACCCAAGCCTGGGACCAAAACTTGGTTTGAACTGTGATTAGGCTCATGCACTGGATAGCCTCATATTCTGCATAGAGAGTTAAATAGGCAGGCATATGCATGCCCAAAGCCTTGTCCGGCCAGGGTCAGCCCAGCATATTCAGCATAAATACATGGTGTCTTTCATGTCTTTGTGCTGGATCTTGACCTGAAAATCAGACCCATGGCTAAATGAGTTGGACTTATTAAGTCTTTAGCACAACCTATCCCCTATGATAACTGTATAGTTCAAAATAGGCAATGTTAATATATGATACCCAGCTTGGGCATTCACAGTCATACCCATGGTGTGATCGGACCGTATCCATCCTGTACACAGACATCATAGCCAGTTGGGCCAGGCCCATGAACAATCCTCCCACTAATTAGATTTTGTTGCTTTTATCAGGGTTTATGAAAGAAAGCAAATAGCGAGAATAATAATGGAAAATCCGTTATTCAGCAGTTACAACAATATCAACAGAGAAACAACTTCAGTCACTCAATTGTTCCGTCATTTATCAGAAACAATAACATACCTTTGGAAGAAGTCCAAATGTCACCAAACTTTCATCATAAACAAGAGATCGAAGGTCTTGTTTGGATCCTCAAAACTCCAGTTTCCCTGCATACAGTGTCTGTAGATCTGATTACTTTGTATCTCGGTTTGCATGTATGTGTAATTGCGGGAAAAATACAAAGCAGCTTTCACTAGCAATTCATGTTGTACAAACAGATGAACCCTTATTTACATGTAAATAGAGTTACCTATACTGGTTGACGAGAGAGATTCAACTGTACCCAAGGCAGCTGGAATTTGCATGAAGAGCTTAAACACCATGGTTTTCACACACCTAGTTTAATTGCTCGTCGAAAACCTATATCATCGATCTCTTGGTTCGCCCTCAAACGAGAAGAGGTTCAAGTTGCAATTTGATGGCGTTGTCATCCCACTCCAATTCATTCCACCACTCTCTTTTGCAGCGAATCCTTCTTAGCTTTGGTGCATTGCTGATGCTAACAGGGAGTCTCTTCAAATTAGGACACTCAAATGCCCAAATCTCCTCAAGGGAAGAGCAATTTAGCAAATGACCTTTCAAAATCCCAACTAATGCAGGTAGGGATTTCAACCTTAAAATTCTCAATTTAGGGAGGACACAATCAAATTTAACACCAATTGCCTCTTCATAGATTACCTCTTCAAGTGCAGAACAAGATTTTACTTGCAGAGCTTCTAAGTTGGAGAGTTGCGTAATGATTTTGCTTGAGAAAATATTCTTCAACTTATTGCACCCTGACAAGTTCAAATCACTCAAACAATTGAAGCTTCCAGGTAGAAAAGATCCCTCCCAAATGCTTTTCAAGCTCAACATGTCATGTATTTCCAGCTCCGTTAAGTTGGGCAATGCGGCCTCTATTAGCTGATCTCCTTCAATGAAAATCTCCATTTCATCACATTTACTAATAAAACAGTCTGTTAGTCGTCTAGTGTTCTGCATCCCTAATTCACATAGGCTGTGAATGCTTCTATGACCATGTAACCTAAAACGACTTGCATGACTGAGGACCTCTAGAATAGCCCTGGAGATGCCATCACACCCACGAATTGTCAAGATCTCATCCTTTGTACCAAGTTCTGGGATATATCCAAACCATGTTGTCCTAATAGATAGACTAGGGTTCCTTCCGACATCGAAATTGAATGACGTGAATCTTCCCTCTTTCCATGGACGAATTGTTTGAAGGAAGCACTCAAGAGATTCCAGCTGAGGAAAGTAAAATTCAAGACTCATCAACCCTTTCACGTAGCTCACATCCTTCAATATTGCCTCTGCCCATTTATTCCATTCATGCTCAAACTGAGACTCTGTCGATCTTAGATCTACGCTAAGTTGCTCTAATTGAGAGAGCCTTGATATTATGCCACCAGAGATCGCCACATCCTCTTCAATCTCGTCTCTCCCCATTGAGAATGCTACATTTAAGACTTTGAGATGAGTTAATTGCCCGATTTCAACAGGCAAACTGGTAATCCTAGTGTCTTGGGCATCAAGCACCTCAAGTCCTGTGATTGCTCCAATTTGGGGTGGAATAGCTTCTAACTTGGGACAACTTTTTAGATAAAATATCCGAAGGTTGACCAAGTTACATATGGAATGTGGTAATGAATTTATAGAAGTTTCAGAAAGATTCAAAACTCTCAGAGCACACATCTTTTTGAAGAATGATGCCGGAATCATTCTCAACTTATAATTTTCTTGAAGAAACAAAGTCAAGAGAGTAGGACAGTTTGGACTCTCTGGTAGATTGCCTATTTTATTCTGCATCAATGACATTCTTTCGATATTTTTCCATTCTTCAGCCTCTGGAGGATCCTTTATATCTTTATTAGCTCTCACCAAGAATCTATGACCCGATCCTTTTGAAGATGTGATTCTTAATGCTAAATCTCGTATGACATCATGCATCTGAATCATCCCATAACTTTTTAAAAGAAGAGATGCATCAATAAGATGCTTCAAGATAGCATGCCCCTTTTTTCTGGCATCTACCAAACTCGAACCAGAATTGATGAGGCCTTCAGCCCTCCAATACTCGATCAATTCAAGACGGTCGATGTTGTGATCTTCTGGAAATAATGCTGCATATAGAAAGCAGTTCTTTAAATTATCATCCTCCAATCTGTCAAAACTGAATTTCAAGCGTTTAAACACTCGTTCTTCCATATCGTAAATATCAGATGTAGATGGAGCACTCAACTCTTGCACTGCATTCTCCCATATGAGAATGTTGTCCTCCTTTCTTAAGGACGCGCCTATTACAACAATGGCCAGGGGTAAACCATCACATTCATCAACTACACATCTTGCTAATGGTTGAATATTAGGAGAATCAACTATTTCACCTGCTTTTTCACGAAATAATTCCCAAGCTTCCTCCACTGACAATAGCTCCACCTTAATTTCTTCATTGGTTTCCATCTTGTGACAAACGTTACAATCTCTGGTCGTCAACACAAGCTTGCACCCGTTTCCTTGGGTTAGATAAGGGATTCCAATATCTTCCAAATCGACTCTGGCCCACACATCATCCATAAGAAGCAAGAATTTCATGCCTCTCAAGCTTTGGAATATTCTCCTTGCAACTCTCTCATTGGATTCATCATTCAATAAATTCAATGATAAGCGCTGGGCAATTTCAGTTTGCAGCTGTCTTGTACTAAAGTCCTTTGCGACAGTAACCCAAATAACAATTTCAAACATCCGTGCAATTTCTGGTAGATTGTTTAAAATTTTCATCACAGTTGTTTTCCCAACACCACCCATTCCCCATATGCCAATCTTTTGTATCCTCTCATTTCTCATGCATTTTAATATTTTTTGTAGAGTGCGCTCTGTTGATGTTCCATCTTCGACAGTTATAACAGGCATTGTTTCAACAATTTGTGGCAATGCATCAACAACCACTCCTCCCTCAAAGTTAGACTCCTCACTAAGATTCAAGATGCAATTTGTTTTCTCCACAATGCGTCGACCAAGCTTCCAACTTAATGAAATATCAAGACACCATCGCCTCAGACATCTCTTGTCTCCTTTAGAATATTCTTCTTCAATGGCATTTACTTGATTTTGAATCTCATCCACCTTACTGATCCAACTTTGACATTGGCTTGTGGGTGTTTTTTCGTTTCCATGTCTTCTTATCTCACGCTGTATATCTTCTTTCTTATCATACAAAGCCCTTGCTTTCTCATTGAGCCTTTCAAAATTCCTTTCAAGATCTTTGATATAACCCAGCCGGCGAAAAATTGGAGCACATGAGCATTTCATAATTTCCACAACTGGCGAAAGTAGCGGCCCGATCAAATTCATGCTTTACACTGCAAGATTTCAAAAGAAATGTTTAATGAATAGCTTATGGATGGTGACCTTTTCTCATAGGGTATTGAAAACACAAACACACAAGATTTCTTGCAAGATAAACATTTTGGAAGATGACCAAAAAGATTATGTTCCTGCTCATACTATCCATGCGTAAAATTTTGTATCTTTCGTCCACAATTTTTATCATTTTTCATTCACATTTAAAGCATCTGATATGTTTATAAACACTAATTCAAGGCTTAAGGCTCTGTTGGTAAAATAGAGTTTATATAGTATTTGTGCCTGCAGGGTTGAACAAGTGCCAATGGATTGGGACAGTCGGGCCCACTTTTGTGCCCCACTTATCTTTCGACCCACATGCACACAAGAATATTCAGGTGAAATCGTTTGCACATAAGAACTGTGAGGTCTACCTTAGTTTTTGAGGCAGCTTTGCACCCTCTTATGATCGACTTACCCCCTTCATGCACACTACACTCATGAATTGCCACAAGCCAAATTTGAAACTACTTGACTTGTTAAGAACCATCGTATTGAATGTTAAAAAATGACACCTTTTAATGTAATTAAACTTTGAGAGTAGCGGGTCCAGGGATTACGATGATCTCATGGGGTTTATATTTAACCTCTACGTCTCATTGATATCTTTCCATATCATCCTCTACCACTACGCCCCACGACACTCATCTATATGCAGATAGTTCTCACTCCAATAAAGCTATAATATATATATATATATATATTTATATATATATGAAAATTCGCAAGAACTCCCCATCTAAAATGGGTATTTTTGCCCCCTTTAGACTTGTCCAATTAAATGATGTCACCTCACATTAATCGACTTATTTTGAATGCACATATTTTTAGGAGATCTTCTCACACCCCTAATTTTCTCCTCTCTTAATTTAAGCGTCCAACTCCTATTTTATCTCCACTTTTTTCCTCCCTTATAATTTAACATTCTGATGCTCATCAAGATTATACTCAAAATCAGTACCATCATGTAATCATTCTTAAATAAATAAATAAAAGGCTGAATATAAAGATCTTGAAAAAAGTCATAAATAGATAAATTTATAATAAAGGAAACTTTTAGTGTGATTTATTTCATTACAATTAGGCAACGTCAACTAGTATCAGTCGGGCCCTTCTATGATGAGCCTGCTTCGTGATCTCCAAATCTTGCCTGTAATTTTTTTTTTCTTTTAAACGATGATAATGGTTTTGATGGGCATCTATATCAAAAATTGCGCTGGTTTATTATACTTTGATTGTAATACAATGGGATGTGCATAATAAAGAAAAGAAGTGAGAGAGAGATGGGAGAATATAGGGATGAGAGAAATAAGAGGCGAGAAAATAGGGGTGTGGACGTTGAAATAGAGAAAAAATAAAGGAGATTTTTAAAACTTGAAATTCTTTATCTGCATTTAACTTAATAATGACATGTGTTATACATATGCTTAGAAAAGGGGCATTTTTCGGGGAGTTTTGTATCACTCCTCATATATATAAATATATATATAGAGAGAGAGAGAAAGGGCTATATATATATATAGAGAGAGAGAAAACACGCATGAGAAATGTTCATGTCCATCTATTCCTCACCATAGGATGAGGGACACTTATATAATTGAGAATATTTGTATACAAAAGGGGAAAAGTCATATATGGTCATTTGCAAAAGAGGAATGTTCATGTGCAAAGAAGGAAAGCTATATAAGTGTTCCTCACCCTATGGTGAGGGATGGATGCATATGAATATTCATATATAAATGCATTCACCTCTCTCTATCTTACGGTGAGAGGTAGCATGAGGGGCCCACCTATCACCAACCCAAGTCGTACACACACGAGAACCTGTTCGAATTATATCGGATCCATAGAATTCTCATCGATTTGAAAAGATTGGACCATTGGATTGAAGGCCAAATTTTTTATTTAATACAAAGTCGTTGAACTTGTGGGCCACGGACGAACGAGTTAAAAGCATTAGATTGACCTCATATATATATATAAATATATATATATATATATATATAAAATCTTCACCTAAGCTCATGCACTCATCAGCTCAACAGAGGCTAAAAAATAGAGACCCCCTAATAGTCACCAATGCAGGGGCTCGGCACCCATCCAAATGGACTAGATGCACGGTCAGAATCGATGCACTCATTTTGGACAGTGAAAACTTGTTAACCATTATCAAGTGGTTAGGATTATGTTTTGGTCAACGTCCACTTTCGCTCCTGAACGGTCATAATTGTGGTCGAGCCCTCGTCGTCAACATAAAACCATTGTTGTGCTGTTTCACATCACCAATTGGTTTTGAGATAAATGGTAGTTCAATGGGGTGTAAGATCCTACAAATTATCATTCGAGCCTCCATTAGCATACACTAGTAGGTGGGAGGCGATCTTTTGATCCCCTCACATACCCTAGTGGGGTCTCAGGTGGGCCTCACAAAAAGCTTGTTCGTGATGGGATATTTTGATCCTATAATCCCTTTTTCTTTATCCTATATTCCCATCATGAATATAGGATCTTTTGATCCTATATTCCCTTTTTTTTTTCTTTTTTTTTCTCTTCTGGCTGTGTTTTAGCTATCTTCTTTTTCTAACTGTCCTTATATTAAAAAGGAAAAAGAAAAAAAAAAAAAAAAAAATAAAAAAGCTTAAATAAGGTGAATCCATGATAGTTCTTCTTCCATCCTTTCTCTTTTTTAAGCGTGTGCAATAGAAAGAAGCATGAAAAAACGTAAGGGTAGATTTTCATAGAAACTCATTTATATTTCACTACTGGCATGAATATCCCATTCCAGTTTCAACAAACCCTTGCCTTTTAATGTCCAATCATATATAGAAAACACACAAGGAGAAGAAGGAAGCACTTCTCATCAATGATATAAGTACCAGAAGAAATAAAGAGACAATTAGGAAATTGAATTCTCATGTGGTGCAAGCAAATAGGAATATCTACAAATTTGGTATATGAAAACTTAATTCTACCACATACCTAATGAGAAGATGGCAAAGATGGGCAAGAATTTGGTGCTGTTTTCACAAAGTTTTCACCACTTTTGGGGAGAGATCTGAATTATTGCTTCTAGATACAAAACTGCAAAGACTTGCTGGACATGAGTTGACTACTGTTTAGAAGGAAACTATGAAAGAGAAAACAAAATGACAATGATTAGGTTTTAATTATCACATCGGTGGGTCCAATGTAAGTCAGGGATTAGTATCCCGAGTGCGGATCAAAGTCACAACTAGACCATCTATGAACCATGATACATAGGCCCCAAGTGGTTTCTACGCCCATTGGCTGCACCTGGGCCTAGTTTTGAGGCCTAATTAGTGGGCCTAGCCTATGTATTCTTAAAGGTCCTGCCCGGCCCTTCATATTTGATACAAAAGGGTTTAGTAATATATCTTTTGCAAATGGAATGGGCCTAAGCCTGACTATCTTGCCCATGAGTTGAATATTGCTAACTTGAACAATAGGTTTGATAAGTGATAACTAAATAGGCTGGGTTGGAGGAGTCTTGGCCCAGTCCAACCCAGCTCATGAACACCTGTAATGAGGACTATAAAAGAATAATCGGGATTCATTGACAATTAGATGATCTTAAGAGAAGCATATATGAACATGGCTAGAGAATCTACAAGCAAATATGCTAGTAATTAGGGGTGTACAAAAAATCCATCGATCTGTCAATCCGATCCGATCCCATCCGATCCACGGATTTTGATCCGATCCAAAGGCCAACGGATTGGTGACGGATTGTAAATTGTGTAATCCATTAGCAGCGGATTGGTGGCGGATTTCACCCTTAATCCGCGTATTCGATCCGATCCGATCCGTTGTTATTAAATATAAATATAATAAGAAAAAAAAGTGTAAGGGGTTTATATGTAACCTTATGAATAGAAGAGGATAGGATAGGCATACAACTCTCAACTCATGCCCCTTTAATTCAGTGGCTTCAGAATTTATGGTTTTTTTTTTTTTTTTTTTTTCTCCATATAATGTATAGGGACGGATTGAACAGATAAATCCGATCCAATTCGCTCGTCTACGGATAGAACGGATCGGATTTTAACAGTCACGGATTGGTGACGGATTCCAAATCCGTCAATCCGTAGGTAACGGATTGGAGACGGATTTGGTCCAATTAGATCCGTGTACACCCCTACTAGTAATGCTGCACCAATTTGGAATATACAAGCAACTCTTATTCAAATCTAATAAGTGGCCGTTTGGAAACTCGAATTTAATTAATAAGAGCTAATTAAATTAAGGACCAAAATAAAAAACTATGTTTTTTAAAATCTAATTTACAATAAGTCTGTCTAGTAAAATTATGAAATGAAAACTATCAATGCATTACTAATTGAGACCCACCTTTAGGAATTGGGGTAACTGGGGTCCACCTTTTCCATATTACAATGTAGAACCTATCATTTGTGTAATTCTAAAAATTATATGCCGTTATTTCCATGCAAAATACTCACAGATTTTGCATTGTCCTCCTCCATTGACTTTAGCTAAAAAAAAAAAAAAAGAGTTTATTTTTAGAGTTTCCAAATGCCCCCAAGCAAGAATTGGAAGAAAGAAAGCATTTAATGTGCCTTCGTGTCGTGGCTCAAGTCCAAAATTAGGAGAATTATGAACAAGGGCACCATAAACTGAAGGCAAGGATCGGTCAATATAAATGGTGAAAATCATTGAAACTTGAAAGCACCAAGTTTTCTTCGGCTTGCTAAATTATTTGGGAAGGACTACTGTTCTAACTTGAAAGGAGATGGTAAAAGCATGCAAGGTATCTCTTTTGCCAACAGAATTTCGTGGGTTTTAAAAAGCCAGGTGGTCCAATATGCAAAATAACATCAGCTGTAAAATCATGAACTATTTGCAATTTGGAAAAGAATGAAGGGGCAGAAGTTCGGTTTCCGACATGTAAGCATCCACTCAATACAAAGAAAATTACAAATTATCAAAAACAAAAATAAATTCAGGGTAATCAGGCTGCATCCACATTTGCGGCTTAAAAAAAAAAAAAATAGAAAGGTCCTGGTATTAACCCCTTGTCATTCTCATGCAGTGGCAAATGTCTAACAACCAAACCAACAGTGGATCAGTAAAATGGTTCTTGGACTCTGAAACAATAAGATCCCTATGAAAGCAAATACCAGCAAAGGAAGTTCAATCATACTGTACGATACCAGAGTGGCTTGCATTTAAAAATATGGATGGTCGGTCGCCAATACACTCTTTAGGATTGAGTGTTGTTGACGCCTTGGTATCACACACATGCAAAGGGATGGATCCATGGGCTTTTAGGTTAAAAGTATCACTCCGGGTTAATCGGCCAACCTAGGTAAAAAACAGTGGGGAAGGTCATATATGTGAATATATGGAACTTATAGATTTCAAACGGATTTCATTCACATTTCAAACGCATATAGAGTCATTAAGGGTCCTGGCCCATTGAGCCTGTGGCCCATTGAGCTTTTGGCCCTGGAACAGCACAAAGGTGTCAAATCAAGGTGTCAAACAGGGACCCCCTTGGAGCCCGGCCCCAAAGCATTCCTTGCCCATTCTTTACTTTTGATTGATCATATGCACCCCAAATCTTCCGAAAATTAAAAACTCTTTCAAAATAACATTTTCCATATATTCACATATAGCACAACTAATACCGCATTCCATTTAGATTTCAAACGCATATAGAGCAATTAAGGGCCGGGTTGGGCATCGTTCTCATGTTGTTTTTAATTTTTGTGCTTAAATCAGGTTGGGCTGAGATTAGATTGTGCCAACACTCTACTATTCAGTTTGGCAACATTATATTAAATTACTCGGTAGAGAATACGTTGTACGGAACTTATTTTGTAACATTATAAAAGTTTGTTCTAAAGAACGGGAGGAAAAGAATCATAAGATTTATAATGTGGAACCCACCTTTTATTGTTTTAGCACTCTATTATTATCCTACATGAGACACACCTGTAAAAATCACAACGTGATACCCATATTTAAAAATTAGAACACGGGGCCCATATTCATAGGAGTTGCAATATGGGCACACCTTTATAGGAATTATAATATGGGACCACCTTTTTGTAAATGTAAATATGGGATCACCTTTAGAAATTACAAAATGGTACACACCTACAGAAATTAGAATATAGTCATCTTATGTGATTGTGACCATGTGACCCACATTTACAAATTACAAAGTGGAGCCACATTTTTTGTGATTGTGGACAATGGACCCACCTTTAAAAATTACAGTGTGGTGCCCACTTTTAGAAATTAATTAGAACATGGGCTGACATCCATATATAGGATTTATAGTGTAATCCCACCATTATAGAAATGATAATATGGGCCCACCTTCAACGTGATGCCCACCTTTAGAAATTGGAACTAGGGCCCACATTCACTGGACTTATAATGTAGTCCCACGATTATAGGAATTATAATATGGACCCCAACTTTTGTGATTGTGACTACGTGAGATGTGACCCGCCTTTAGAAATTACGAAGTGGGGCCACTTTATTTGAGATTGTAAAAATGAGGCCTATCTCGAGGATAAGTAAGAGGATTTGAAGCTTTTAAATGGCATTCTTTAAAATGCAAGATATAAGTATGAAATAATTGTGTCAGTGAGTTGTTTCTTAAAAAAATAAAGTTTTTTTGTTTCAACTTTCTTACACTTGCGGGTTATGATTTTGAGATTCCTTCCGATGAAACTAAAATTAGGAATAGTGATTTACACATACCAAATATATTTTCTACAGCCTCATTTCGTGGGAACATGGAAATATCCGAATGGCAAGATATCAAACACACCCTAAAATTCGAGGCTTTTAGATTGGCGATTGCCTACTGGCATTTTTCCTAACTCAATCTCTTAATGAGACCTTTTGTCTCCGCTCTATATGCATCAAGGGGGGCATAATACTGATTTCAATTATCCATATCTTAAGAACCAAAAAAGAAATTGTTATGTAGGGATGCAATTTAGGTTGGGCCAACCTTGAACCCGCGGAGGGACCCCAGCGGCGAAGGCAATATTTTTCAGACGTGGGGGCAAGGGATAGTTGACCAATAATATTATATATTTATTACATTTTCATTAATAATCATTTACAAAATCATTTTGTACAATTTTTTTAATAAAACTGGAAAAAAAAAAAGCCTAAGTATTAAAATACCTCAACATTTTCAAAGTGGAATTTTATGAACAAAATTTCTTAAAGTTGAGAAAAATGACAGAGGGCCCAAACAATTCATAATGTCGGTTGAGGACCTTTATCCCACGATATCATGGAATAACCTGCCATTCCATGGTATTAAGGTATAACCCGGCATGCAGATTTAATGATTTCATGGAATCATCCAAAATTCCATCTTATCATGGAATCAAGTCATTTATAGGGAAACTAGTAGTGATACTGCAATCCACATGCATTTTTGTCAAAATAAAATAAAATTAAAAAAAAAAAAAAAACCTTAAACTCTCGTTTATCGTTTTATACTTGGCATTTAGCAGAATTCCTTATTATTTTTTGGTAAAATTCCAAACAGTTGCTTCTAAATTTTTTTCTCTCCACATGTGACTACAACTCACACACAAGCACACTGATCTCTAACCAACTGAGTAATTTACAGTTTCGATAATTTACAGAATAACATTAATGGACGACTGAGATCATCTAAATGATTTGATGGAATGCTTCATGATACAAAATCACATGATTGAAAATATCAGAGATTTTGATGAACCAATCCCTTTTTGAAAAGAGTCCGGAGTTTCAAAATCCATTGTTGGGTCAATAATTTGAAACTCCAACGCCTAAAAACATGGTAGCCATTGACATCCTGTTGAATTTGAACCCTTGAAACATACATACAGCCTCTTTCCAGCCTCTTTCCAAATACATTTTTTGAGATTCCATTCCAATCATAGGGGGCCTCCCTAATTGCAGCTAGATTGACCATATATTATAATGTTAAAATGTCGGTCATTTTAATATCATCTTTCTAGAAACTGAATGGAATTAACATATTGACAATCCTTTAAAATATTTGTTATATATGTGTGTGCGTACAACACATGTGTGAAGTAAAATCCCCTTTATTTGTTTTTTTCCCTTGTACTGGGAAAAGAGAATGATATTCTATTGCATTTCTTTGTATTCCTTAGAGAAAGAGAGAGAGTAGAGAGAAAACAGGCGAGACAAGGATTTCTCCAAGAAAACCAAGATAAAAGGGAGGAAAGAAAGCTTTGAAAGCTTCTTGTAAGTAGGTTCGTCGAGATTCACTTGGTAGTTGGCTTGTAATCTCGTAAAAAAATGAAGCTTTGCATTGTTCTCCTTTGGATGTAGATTACATATTGTGATTGAACCACGTAAATCTTGTGTCTTGATTGTTTCTTGTCTTAGTGTTGGCCATATTCACCAAATTTGAGGGGGAAGGAATTTTCTCCAGTGGACATTCTCGTATGTGGTCATCATGGGTGACACCATAAATTTAGGAGGGTCCATGGCCCTAAAGCTTTTGATGGACTAATGCCATATGGATGTTCTCCTAGGTGAAAAATTAACTTTAACATTTTTTTTTTTTTTTTTTTCTCTTTAGACTAAAAAAAAAAAAGAACTCATTTTTTAGAACCATCCTATGCAACTTACGTAAATTCTTGCGGACAAGAATGGTGGGGTAAGAATGAGAGAGTTTAATGCCCCCTTAAGGATTAGAGGTAAGGAGAATTAAAAAGAACATAGCACCACAATTGATAAGTATTGCTACTTAGGAGCAATTCATGTAGAAGTGGGAACGTTTTTTTTTTTTCGTTTTTTTTTTTTTTTTTTTTTTTTTTCCTCTTTTATGTTTTGGTAAAGAGGATATATAGGGGATAAATTCCACTGAAAGAGAAGGAAAGAAAGTAGGACAACAAGACTAGCCACCAAAATACAACTAAGAGGGAGTATCAAAATGAACCTCACCCAATAACAAATCATAAGTCTTACTAGCACACAATCACGTACAATCCTATTATGAGTCCTAGACATATGAAAAAAGTCAACTAATCCACAATCCAAACTACCAGAAAATGATGGGTGCAACAGACCAGTTTTGACAACCTTTAGGTGCCTGGATCACCTCTAGCAAATAAGAAACAAAATGAACTAATGAGAAGCCCTATCGTCTGGTGAAACATGTGCCTGAGACAATAGCCCTTTCCTCTACTCTTTTCGCGGAAGAGACCTTTGCGCCATTTACAAAAGCTAGAGAAAATATATTGTCACCAACCAAATTGTGGACACATTTACCATTGGAGGCTCTAAAGGCAGTACACAAAAGACTAGCAACGAACACAACTGTTAAGCCTGGGTCTAATTATAAACAAAAACCTTTAAGAAGAAAATCATTTTGAACAAATAAAGAAATAAAAAATAATATCTAAACTGGTTTGTTAATTCCAAAGGATGGATTTGCTGAAGATAGGGGTGAATAAATAAAGCTAAAGCTAAAGAGAAAACAACAACATTCAAAGTATGTATTGAAAAGGCAAAGAAACTGAAAGCATGACAAATCCAAAAATGAAGCTAAAATTATATAAAAACATAGAAGGAATAAGAAAATAACAACATATAGAAAAAGAAATGATACCAATATATGGTGTGATAAAAAAGGGAAGATTCTAAAAGACTAAACAAATTGCACCACAAAAAAAAAAAAAAAAAAAAAATTATAAGAAAAACATTTTGTTTTGTGAAAAAGTTATTTAGAAAAAGTATATATTCTCGATGAAATATAACAAAAAAATCCAAAAAGAGAAGATTTAAGCTACTCATAAGATAAGGTAAGATAAAAAGAAAATATATTTCTTCATGGATAGAGGACATGTTTTGGATTTGCATTATTTATATTGCTTCATTAAGGGCAAATTCTAAGCTAGATTACACCATTAAATACTACATAATCCTTAAAATTAACATTTGTCTTACAGCTTAATAGAATAATCCTCACCAAATGAAAGTCACAAATAAACCAAACTAAAAGTAAAGCTAAGGCTATACTTAATTTAAAGGCCAAATACTGCAAGGCTCCCTGTTACACCCCGACCCGAGTTAATCAAGATTAACTCTAATTAATCTAGCTTAATGGGAATTAAATATGATTAATCAACTTAATGGTGATTAATGACTAAGATGGGTCAAATTAGTCTCGAACAAATGAATTAAGTATAATGGAATGAATTTGAAAGAGATTGGCTTGATAGAGTTGATTTTAAACCCAAATTAGTGAAATTGAGGACTTTTTCGTAAATACGGGTTTTAGCGTATTTCATCGAATGTGATGAAAATTGACACCATCGTGTGTATCTTGATGAGTAAAATAACTTTCATAATACACACATTTTCATTTGACTTGAAATGACTCAAATAGGTATTCATTTGACTCAAACTAGAATTATATGTAAAGTAAGGGGTTTATGTGAGAGATAGAACTCATTTCATTCGGTGGGTTTCATTTCAACAACAACAAGAGCTAGGACTTCAGCTTTGTCTTCTTAATTCTTCGTTTTACTTCATCAATTAGTGAAATCGAAGGTTGTATGAGTGAGATTAGAGAAGGAATTTCATTCTTCTTAATTCTTCGTTTTACTTCATCAATTAGTGAAATCGAAGCTTGTATGAGTGAGATTAGAGAAGGAATTTCATCTTCTTCATCTCATTGCTTGAGTTTCTTTAGAGTTGGATTGAAGAAGGTTTGATCTCAAACTTCAAGCTATCAAAGGGGTTTTGTATTTGATCACAACTAAAGGCAAGTATAACAATTCTTTGTGATTGTGATGCTAATTCATATAGGTTTCATTAGTTGTTTGAGGTTGTAAGCTCAAATATGTTATGCAGAAATTGAAATTGATTTGTTTTGGATTATGGAATGAATATATGATGTTTAAATGATGAAATAAAAGTGTTTTGTGGTTTATAGATGATGATTAAAGGAGGGAACAGGAGGTTCCATGTGTATTTGCAGGTTATCAAATGATTTGAATGAAGAGAACGAACTGTTCAGAATTTTCGTTTGGAATTCTGAAGCGTTCGCTCTAGCGAACAGGGAGTCCGCTCGAGCGAACTGTCTTCTGTGAGCGTTTGCTCAAGCGAACATGGATATTGCTCGAACGAACAAGGTTCTATTTGGACTGACATAATTTCTGAATAGTCCGTTCGAGCGAACATTAAGTGCGCTCGAGCGAACATGGTTCTGTATTGGTCCGCTCGAGCGAACAGTAATTCGCTCGAGCGATCCTGATACTGTCAGGGTATTAACTGTGTGCGAAATTTGGGCCAATCGATCGGACCCAATGGATTTTGGATTTTGGGTTAAATTGAATTGTTGAGAATCAATGATGTTTAAAAAGGTTTCCATGATTGAACCATAATTGATCGATAATGATCTAAACTCCATGGGTGTTAATTACGGGGACTAACAATGCACATATTGTATATCTATAATGTGATGTCCATCGAGAATAACACGTGCATTGGGAAACCAATGGTTACACTCGAATGGTTGTTTAGAATTAAGATAAGATTAAGTGAAACCATAGATTGGTATTATTGTTATTTCCTTTCCTTTGTCATGAAAGGAATATTGAATTAAATTGTATCCGTTAATTGCAATTAAATGTAAATTAATATGTTAATTTAATTGTTCATTGAGTCTGGCACTACATAGTGATTTCTATAAGCTCTTTGGAGCTGTTACTGCTGCAGCAGATTATATGGGAGTGTTCCGGAACTCCGTGGTGATATCAGTTGTCCCTGGCCCGGTCACTGATAAATCCCACATTATATGAATCCTTCCGTTTGGAAGATGGTAATCCTTCCTTTTTAGGAAGATGGAAATTGAATTGAAATGAAATGCTATTGTAGGTTTGCCAACTATGAAAGACTCATTTTGATTTGAAGTAAATGGTAATTGTATTAGTCTAACTTTGGATTAGACAAATGAAACCATGTATTAGTATGTTAAATCATGTAATTGTTTATACATTGCTGAATTGCCAAATTCATAGTGTTATTGATGGCATTACAGGCACAGCCGCCCATGCCGGTTCTTCTAAGACCTCAGTGTCAACGGAGGAGACCACTCAGGTTCTTCCAAGAGGATTAGTAGAGTGGAAATGAGACGAAAAAAATTGTTGTTACTTTTAGAAGAAAGAAAATATGTAGAAAGTGGTTTTGAAACGTTTCACACTTTTGATCCTTGCATTGTATTTAAATTTGCAAGTGATTAATGTTGTATATGATGTAAATGGACTTTTGTTTTTAACATAAGCAATGTATAGTTGTTTATATTCCGCATAATATGTATTTGATATCCCTTGTGAATTTTATGGTGATTGAAGTTCACGGGAGTAAGTATGTGCCACGACTCGGGATTATCTCGGAATTAATCTTAATCTCGGGCTCGGGTCGTGACACTCCCCTTTCAGCAGAGCAGTGAATATCGAAATAGTTCAGTTTTGCACCAATATTTCAATGTCAAGATCTCCCCCTAAACTTTAAAAGTTCATTTGTTTCATGTAATTAAACCCCTAGGAACTCTACATAATTTATTTCAAAACATGGATAAAATTGAAAAAATTAAGGTTTTTTTTTTAACGGTTCAAAAACTTTCATTGAAGGAGAAAGAAAATACAAAAAGAGAAAAAATAGAGGTACAAAAGGATTGTACCCCATCTAACACAAATTACATAATCACACCCTCACAAGGAGACACCCTCTCAACCCCTTGTTTAGCCAAAGCATTGGCAAGAGAGTTGACCGATCATAATTCGTGACGGAAAACCACGGAAAAAGATGTTGACAACACCCGGATCTCATTAAAAAGGAATTGAAGTTTCCAATGGTTGATCTTTCTATTAGACACCCAAGCAATTGCATTAGAAGAGTCACTTTCCACAATAAGGGCACAGTGAAAATATCTCTTAAAGCAACGGAAGCTTCTAAAATAGCTAGCACCTCCGCTTTATTAGAATCACAGACGCCAACATTCTTTGAAAACATAAAAAGGACCTCACCATTTCTATTGCGAAGAACACCCCCAATACCTCCTGGGCCTGGTTTACCTCTCGCCGCACCATCGACTTTGAACTTAAGTGAATACAGTGGGGGAGGAGACCACAGAATTGACATCCTCTCCTTTGCTGGTCCGCACCCCATGCAAGCTTCCCAGTTAACAATAACATCATTAAGAGAGAAGTTAGAAAACTCTTTTTTCGTCAAAGCCCACTCCACAACTATAATGGTGATTTTAAAAATTAACTCATCTACCGAAGAAGAGGTAGATTTGAAAATTCTATTATTTCTTTCCCTCCAAATGGACCATAAGATGGCATATAGAAGCATCCTCCAAATAATACGACCGCAACCAAAGAATATGTCTCCCCTCCACGACTCTACCACCTCCGCAATTTTTTTTGGACTGCACCAAGAGACGCCGCATCTACCAAAGAAATGACACCAAATACTTGTCGCAACCTCACAATGAAGAAAAAGGTGGTCAACAGATTCCTCCTCTTTGCAACACATCACACAAGTATCTGAGATGACACTCGACATCAACCCTCTTCTTTTTAAATTATCTGCCATGGAGATCTTTGCTGCAATTGCTAGCCAACAAAAAGCTTCCACCTGGGGAGGAACCATCCCCTACCAAACTAGGGAGGAAGAAGCTCTAAAGGGTTGGCTACCCTCCAAAGCTAAGTAAAAAGCTTTTGCTGAAAATTCTCCAGAAACTGAGGGCTTCCAAATTCGAGAATCATTAGACTCCCTGCACAAGAACACATTTATAAGAAAACTTAATAACTCCTCATATTGAACCTCCTCAGACAAACGAAGACGTCTCCTGAAAGAAACCCCACAATGTACACCCCTCCCTCACCTCAAAGCACTCACAAACAGCAGGCTCCTTATTGAACACCACCCTAAAGACCCTAGGAAACAAATCACATAATGGTCCTCTCCCAACCAATCATCCAACCAAAACCTAACATCCCTCCCATTCCCCACCACAAAACCCACCCCTTTAGCTAGGATATTCCCCCACTCAGAAGAAGCATCTCCAACAGACATAATAGCACCCCACAAACCTAACCTACGAGATCTTGAGCCGAGATTGGGCCACCACCCCCATTTGTCTTCACTGTACTTCGCAACAATGACTCTCCTCCAAAGAGCTTCCCTTTCCTCCCCAAACCTCCACCACCATTTAGCCAAGATAGCCACATTCTTTTTCTCCAAACTACCAAGACCCAAGCCCCCACTCCATTTTGGTTTAATCACTTCACTCCACTTCAGGAGATGTAGTTTCTTCCTTTCCCCCTGACCCTCCCATAAAAAGTTTCTGCGAATACGGTCTACCCTTTCCACCACTGCCTTCGGCATCTTGAATAGCGACATATAATATACTGGGAGATTAGACAAAGAAGCTTTAATCAAAGTGATTCTTCCACCCAAAGATAAATAATGTTTTTTCCATAACAACAATTTCTTCTCAAGCTTGTTAATAATTGGATCCCAAAGAGCCTTAGATCTCGGTTTTGCCCCAATTGGAAGACCAAGATACACAAAAGGAAGCCTCCCTGATTTGTAGCCAATTATAGCAGCCAAAGACTGGATGGTTTCCTCAATACAGCCAATCCCAACCAACGTACTTTTGGCAAATTAACCTTCAGCCCCGAGACCAATTGAAAACACCACAAGATTCTTTTTAGAGCCAAAATCTCTTCCCTCTTACTCGAACTAAAAAGAATGGTGTCATCTGCAAATTGAAGGTGAGAAATCGCCTCTCCATTCCGAGTAGCTTTAAAACCATTAATCACTCTCATCTCTTTAGCTCGTGTAAGAAGTAAGCTCAAAGCCTCCACAACAATTGTAAACAAAAAGGGTGAGGGAGGATCCCCTTATCGAATTCCTCTAGATGCATTAAACAACTTGGACGAAGAACCATTACCCAGCACAGAGAAAGAAGTAGTGGAGATGCACTCCCTCATCCATCCACGCCAAGTCTTTCTAAAACCAAATCTGAGCAACATGTAATCAACAAAGTCCCAATCCACGTGATCATAGGCTTTCTCTAAGTCAATCTTAAAAATAACCCCCTCCTTCTTAGACCTCTTTCTTAAGTCAATAAGTTCATTAGCAACCAAGACTCCATCAAGAATCTGCCTTTTTGCTACAAATGCCCCTTGAAATGGACTGATAATAAGAGGTAGAACCCTTTTCAAACGGTTCGCCAAAATCTTAGCCAATAACTTATACAAACACCCAACGAGACTAATAGGTCTGTAGTCATGTAAGCTCACTGGATTAGGGACCATAGGGATAAGAGTTATAAAAGTTGCATTCATCTCCTTATTAATTATGCCCCTTCTATGAAACTCAGAAAGCAAATTACCAAATTCCTCTTTTAGAAAATCCCAACCAGCAATTGATGAAAGAGAAATTAAAACCATTAGGACCCGGGGCCTTATCCCCTTCGCAATCCTCTAAGGCTCTAGAGACCTCCTCTTCTTCAAACTCTCTTTCCAACCAAATTTGAACATCCTCTGGATTCGAGGGAAATGAGATACCATCAAGGTTTGGTCTACCAACATTATCACTCTTATACAAGTTTTCAAAAAAATGAGCCACCTCATTCATAATCTCGATAGGATTTTCAAGAAGTCTCCCACCACTCCTAATTCTCCCCAAAAAATTAACCCTGCTCCTTATGGAAGCCATCCGATGGAAGAACCTGGTATTCTTGTTACCTTCCTTGAGCCAAGAAACTCGAGATTTCTGCCTCCATGAAGTTTCCTCCATATGATATAATCCCCATATCCTCCTACCTGCATCTTGTCTCGTGGCCATTTTGCTTTGCCGTTAACTCCCGACCCTCCCATTTCTTATCAAGATTATCCACCACTCTAGATAAAGCTTTTCTAGACTCATCAATGCGACCAAAAACCTTTTTGCTCCACTTTTTTATAAAAGCTTTAAGAGCAAAAAGTTTCTTACACATTCTGAATCCTGCATAGGCTCTGACATGCACTTGGCTCCACCAAGAACGAGCTAATCCCAAAAAATCCTTGTTCTCTAGCCAACAATTAAAGCCTAGGCCCCCCAGTCAATTGAATTGGAGCTCAATTTGATGGGACAATGGTCTAAAATTAGCCTTGGAAGCGCCTCCTGATTGACACCAGTATAATGCTCATCCTACTCCTTCGATAATAAAAACCTGTCGATCCTGCTCATGGCCAGCCTTTCTCGATTGTTGGACCACGTGAATCTCCTGAAAGGTAAAGATCCAAAAATAATCATCAAATAATCTCACATCTAATGGAAAACACACAAGGGGGATGAAAAATGAATACCCAAACCCAGGTGTTCCATATACATTTCCAACCTATCTCCTCCACCCTTCACCTCTTAAATGTTCTTTTGCTGGGGACCATTTGATCATGAATTTCTAGGAATCCAATTCCCTTTCACATAACATATGCTCTCAACTACCAAAATAGATGCTTATGGCAAATAATGACAACTTTTGAGGAGAAATTACAATAAGGCTTCTGATCCTAATAAGCAAAGAAATTCCAACAGAGAAAAGAGAGATGCATCAATTGAGACAACCAAAGATAAAGAGAAACAAATTATGAAGTTGTATATTTTGATTCTGTGAGATTGATTCCAACCTAAGTAATAATAGATAAATGTCCTAAGCTGCAGTTTGATACTTACCAGATAAGGTATAAGCAATGGATTTCAATTATATCCCATTCTGTATTGCTCCTACTTGTGCTCTTTGTAGATGATCCACTTGGCTACTTCCAAGATATTTCCCTTCAAAATCTACATTCACTATTCATGCATGAATCATGAGTCATAACACATCTATTTGGTCAACATAAAAACACCAATTTCACCATTTCAAACACAATTGAACCCAGGGTCTACGTAAGCGTGCAAAGTATGACAGTTTTTCAATCCTTGTCTCATCCAAACAACCTTTTATTTTCACTTGGACAACCAAATCAATATTACCAATCTCGGTCCCCACATCAACAAATGAAGGCTTGAAGATACTATACAAATGACAATTTCACAATGCTACTTTTATGGTTTTTGAAACTATTACTTTATGATTGATACATTAGTTTTAACAGTGAATTTTGTGATTGCCTTAAACAGAGTTCAGTCATGTAACAGCTTTAGTTCTAATGTCCTTTTTGACCTGTGGGTATTCTTGGACATGAATATCACCTAAGGGCCTGTTTGGATGCACAAGAAAGCACAAGATTTTTTTTTATTTTTAAGAAAATATTCTTACCCTCTCATTTGGAGGTGTTTAGATAGCTTAAGAATAAGAAGAGAATCTTTTATTTTCTAGCAAAAAGTGAGAGACTTTTATACTTCACGTAGATCCCGTAGGAAGTAAGTAATCTTTTAAGAATTCATTCTTGCGATTTGCGGGCCTTGAATGGCCAAGCAAAGGAATGGTGTTTTTAATATCTCCCTTCCTCTCTTCCCCTCTTCTCGCTACCGTGCCCTAAATTGCTCTCCTCTTTCTCTCCTTCTTCTCATTCCGTCTCCCGTCTCCCTCTCCCAAGTCATGTTTATTCATCTCCATCTTCTCCACTTTGGCCCTCTTGTATTTAACTCTCCCATATCTCTCGCCTTTCACTCTCCCTCCATCTGCTATTTTCCATCACCTATCTTGCCATTTTCTTTTTCCTCACTCTTTTATTTCCTTCCTGATTTCCCTTATCCTCTTCGCCTATTCTTCTCTATTTTTGTTAACCCTTTCCATGCCACCTTGTCATTACTACAGTGGGGTTGATTAAGGAGGCTTCGCTTTCAATTAGATTTTATTAACTGGAATTTTTATTATTAAAAGGGTTGAAATTTGTGGGTATTGGTTGCAACCTATTGGGTTGAGTTGAGATTTTATTTACTGAGTTTATATATTTATTAATTCATTATCAAAATGAATGAATATAAGGTCTTCTATTTTCCAATCAAGTGGGATATGAACTTAGGGTAAAAAGTAAATAATTATGATTTTGTACAAAGAAAGTAAAGTAAAATCCATAGCATCAATCACCTAAGAGGAGATCTCTAAATCTATATTATTTTTAATTGTTCTGTTAAAGAAGAAGGCTACCCCACATCAATTTATATTTTAATTTTATGTCCATTTGATGGCTTCGTTAGTGCAACATATATATGTTAACTGAAAAGTGATCTCCATGATAGTAGGTCATGAAAACAACTTATATGATTCTATGACTATAATATCATAGTGGACCAATAAAATGTAGGGTGCAAATGCGAATATGATGTGGAATGAATATAGCATTCACATTGAAAGGCTATGAGACTCACATTACTTTTTAACTTTTTGTGAAGTTGTGAAATATTTCAAGTTCCTTATAGGCAAAATCCTAGAATTATATGTCAGTATTTATTTGATTTAAGATTATAATATATAGTGATTTCATCATATATTATAATCTGCAGCAAAACGCCAAACATCTTCGTTTTAAATCAAGTGAATTCTTCAGAAATTGCCAAACAACGATAATAATATGATGTTATAATATTGTAATATTTCATTTTGCATTATTTTATTCTATCGATATTTAAATCTATAAATATTTTCATCTGCTCGCATCCAAACGGGCCTTAAGAGCTTTACATAAAATAAAATAAATCAGTTGAGCTTTTAATCATCTATAAGGAAATTGAGTGTTGGAAAATTCATTGGGATATGGACAAAACATGGATTCATGATTTAGTCTTGTATTTTATAGATGGGCTACCCAGTTCGAAGAATTGAAGAAAATCAAAGTTGCAGAAAATTGCACTAGGCACTCGAGCGCTTGGTCACACCAACACGATCGAGTGCATCCTTTGCAGAAGCTCGTGCACTCAAAGTTGCTTCTTTCCCACTCAAGCCAGATACATATGATGCGCAAAAGTTTAAAATAATTGGGTGTTTACTTCACGCGCTCGAGCGGCCATCAACCCGCGCTCGAGTGCATGATGTGGGATTTCAGAGTTTTATTTGGAAACTCCTTCCTATTTGTTTTCAAAACCTTCCAAAACTCTTATGGATTGTAACTCTCTAACCAAGCCTTATAAAAAAACCATCTTCTCTCAAACTTATTATGACTCTCTCCCATTCTAAACTCTAGGATCTTTTTAAGAGATTCCTTGTCTTCTCCAAAGCATCCATGGTTGAAGCTTCCTGGTCCATTAGAGGGCCTGCTTCCACAAGTATGTGAGACAGTGGGCTCTCCTCACTTTATTGTGTTATTAGATCCGTGCATAATTGATATGCTATAGTGAAAATAATGAGATTTATTTGCGTTCTCTTTTTTTTTCTTTTCTTTATTTTTTATTCTCATGTGCCCTTAATTATGGGCCCTTAATTCATGACTCAAATGGTTCATCATCTCCAGAAAGCCCAAACATAGCCAGGGGTTTCAAATTCCAGCCTTAAATCATCACGGATTTTGATATCTTTGTGAAAAAAATACAGACCCTAAAAGTTAATTTTTCTTATTCCTGAAGCTAGTTTAGGTCTTAATTATTTGTCGATTATAAAAAATTTGTGAAGAATATAGAACCTTTGGATGAGTGTAGATGGAAAGATCTCGCAATGTTTGCCAAACATTGGATTCTATAATTCCTACCCTAAAAAATCCTAGAGGACATTCAGGCACTTAAGGGCGGTCGAAACTAGTATATTATACCCATCGTTTCGGTATTTTGGATAATGTCAAATATTGTGGATTAGTTGAGTTCTTTCATGCGGTTAGGACTCTTAATAGGATTGCGCATGACTGTGCTAGTAGGTCTTATGATTTGTTGTTGGATGAGGTTCTTTTTGATGCTCCCTCTTATTTGTGTTTTGGGGTTAATTTTGCTGTCCAGCTTTCTTTCTCTTCCTTTTAATGGAATTTATCTTCTTTACTAAGAAAAAAAATAAATAAAAATTGGAACTCTCTATTCAAAAGTACAACAGGAAGGACCAAACAATGATTTATATGAAGAATTCACCATCTACATATAAGCAACTGAGGCTATGATGAGAACACTTAAAATCAGTAATATATATAAGGGAAATATTCAAGTAATAACTAGTTCTCACCTATTATATGAGAACTTTTTTGCAAGGCCCAATTTTTTGAATGGACTGAACCATTGGATTGAGGGTTGAATATTTTTTTTTAATATGAAGCCATTAAACTTGTGGGCATGGATAAAGGGGTTAAGGGCATGGGTTTGGGGTCAAACTTGATACTTGGGGTGATCTCACATAGAACTTTCCATCCCACCTAGTCCCATCCCCAAATGTGTTCCTCACAAAAAAGTTCTTATATAATATATGAGAACTAGTTCTCACCTGAATATTACCGTACATATAAGGTAACTTCTCAATAAAATAAAGCATTGGATGGTTATGAAGAAATTATGCAAGGTATTTTAGATTATGTATCGTGTATGTTCGATCCCTTTGCTTTGCTCATTTAAAGTTGATTGCTGCCATATTTGAAATCATGCAAAATATTCAATCACTACAACAAACTGCAGTTTTAGCGACACAATTTTTCGTCGCCAAAAGCCCCTAAAACGTCCGTAAAAACCTTTACCGACGAAATAATTTTCGTCGGCCAGACGTCGGTAAAAAGTAGTGGACAAAACATTTTACCGAGGAAAAAATTTTCCGTCGGCAAAAGTGGATTTTTACCGACGATTATTTTATGTTTACCGACGTTTTTTCAACGTCGGTAAATTCATTTTATTATTATAAATTAACTTTTATCGACGTTTTATGTTCGTCGGTAAAATAAAACGCAAAATAAATAAAAAATAAAAATCACGTTACCGACGTTTTATTTTCGTCGGTACAATAAAAGGCAAAATAAATAGAAAATAAAAAATGGTTTTTACCGACGTTTTATTTGTGTCGGTAAAATAAAAGGAAAATAAATAAAAATAATAAAATCGTTTACCGACGTTATATTTGCGTCGATAACATAAAACATGAAATAAATTAAAAAATAAAAATTGTCTTACCGACGTTTTTATTTTCGTCGGCAAAATAAAATAAAATAACAAAATCTGTTTCCGATGTGTTAGTTTCGTCGGTAAAATAAAAGTAAAAAACCAAAATCTTTTACCGACGTTATATTTGCGTCGGTAAAATAAAAATATAACAAAATAAAAACGAATAACACGTTTGCCGACGTTTTTATTTCGTCGGCAAAAATTCGAAATACTTTTACCGACGACACAAAAACGTCGGTAAAAGTATTTTACTTTTTTTAAAACCGTATTTATTTTTTCAATATAATTTTCCTGTAAACCTGTTTATATACATGTTCATGCGCCTATAATCAATATAAAAAATGCATGCAAACAACCATCTCCATTTTTCATCAAATCATTCATCTCATTAAAGAAATATTATAATCAATAGTGTGTAGCCCCATATAAATGTCCAATATACATATAGAAATGAACTAAAAAAGAATAAAACGCATTTAGCTAGTCTGCAACCGACCCCAAAACACAAAAAGCTAGTCTGCAACCGACCCCAAAGCGTCCATCAATCTGCAATGACAAAAACAACATTAGAATCTTTTCAATGAATTAAATTATAAATGAAAGATAAACATGTATATATATAAATCTTAAGTGTAAAGATTTAGGCGGTTTTTTCGTTTAATTCATTAACCGGATATCTGATTCATTAACCGTCAATTCATACAAGTTACTTTGACCTTAAACAAGATACTCGTCCTGGTTTATGGGCTAGTATGACTTGTAAGAATTGACGGTTCGCAAATAGGACTCTCAATTAGAGAACTAGAAGCAAAAACATCGAATTTTCGAACACTTACACTCGAAAACGGCCTGTCGGGGGTCCGAAACGGGAAATGGCCGCCAAAAAAATCAAAAAACCGACACGGGTACCTTATTTAAGGCCAAAGTAAGTACTTCTACGAATTGATAGTTAGTGAATCGGACTTTAGGTAAACGAATTAGACACAAAAAACAGCATGATTCTCAACACTTAAGCTGGAAAACAGGCCGCCGAAAAACTTAAGAAAAGATTTATATATATATATATATATATATATGTTTATCTTTCATTTATAATTTCATTCATTGAAATGATTCTAATGTTATTTTTGTCTTTGCATATTGATGGACGCTTTGGGGTCGGTTGCAAATTTCTAGGGGTGTTTTATTCTTTTTAGTTTATTTGTTTATGTATATTTGACATTTATATGTAATTGTATCATTATTGATTGTAATATATGTTTAATAAGATAAATAATGATTTGATGAAAAATGGTGATGATTGTTTGTTTATTTAGCAACTTTTGTTTGCATGCATATTTTATATTGAATATTTGTACAAGAAAAGGTATATTATTTTATAAAGGTGTATAAACAGGTTAACATGATAACTATATTGAAAAAAAAATATACCATTTTAAAAAAAAATACTTTTAGCGAAGTTTTTTTTCGTCGGAAAAATCAGAAATAAAAATAAAAAGCATAAAATACTTTTACTGATATTTATTTTATCGACGTTTGGTTTCGTCGGTATAATAAATATATGTAAAATATAAAACCCTTTTGCCGACGTTTTTTTTCGTCGGCAACTTAATAAATAATATAAAACTAAGTTTACCGACGTTTCTTTTCGTCGGCAAAATAATACACAATAAAAAATTACTTTTGCCGACGTTAATTTTCGTCGGTAAAATAAACGGGGAAAAATAAAAAATAAAAAGACTTTGGCCGACGTTTTCTTTCGTCGGTAAAATTAATAAATAATATAAAAATACTTTTACCGACATTTTATGTCGTCGGTAAACGAATAGATAATATAAAAATACTTTTCCCGACGTTTATTTTCGTCGGTAAAGTAAAACATAAATAAAGAACATTTTAGACTTTTACCGACGTTTTCTTTCGTCAGCAAAATAATAAATAAAAATAGAAAGATTATAAATACAATTTTACCGACGTTCTTGTTCGTCGGTAAAATCAAAAATTAAAAAAAATAAAATAACAATAATGTTGCCGACGTTTTATGATTCATCGGCAAGGATGATCAGATTATATGTTAACTTTACCAACGTTTTATACTAAAACGTCGGTAAAATGTATACCTTTACCGACGTTGTTCAGAAAATGTCGGTAAAAAGTTTGATTTGGCCGACGTTTTCCTATAAACGTTGGTAAAATCTAATTTTTACCGACGCTAGTGTTTTCGTCGGCAAAAGTATATGTTTACCGACGAATTGATAAAAGCGTCGGCAAAAAAACGTTGCTAAAAGTGCAACTTCTTGTAGTGAATCTACCCACAAGCTTTTAAAAAGCTTGAAAGTCTTCATTAATATAAATCAGTGGGCACTGCATGTGGTGGAACTTTTATTAGGGGGATTAAATGCCTAGTCGCTAGACTCTTAGACAAAGTAATGACTAAATTATTAATCTCTACTTAACAATATTTTTCTAACTATGCTAGGTTGGCAATAGAATTTGACTATCGGTGGGAAATATATAGAGGGCATGATTGTGTTGGTGGACTATGTACTTAACAATAATGTTGTACCTTTGCTAGGTTGCCGATAGAATTTGGCATTGGTGGGTAGGTGTATGGGCCGGGTTCAGACACATCCAGTGCAGCCCAACTTTTGGCCAAATGTCAGGCCTAAGCCCGCCCAATTAGTCAATTGGCGGGCCGAACTGGATTGTTTTACAAGCTGTTGTATGGGCTTTCTAGCCACTGTTTAGACATATTATCATTAACTGAAAAGCATGCCTTGTTCAGGTAAGGCTGCTAGGCTCTGAGCTTTCTATCACTTAATCAGTTGTATATTAAATCAGTCGAATTTACATATCCAACCCCGGCCCAAAGTCGGCTTGGACCTAATCAAGCTCAGGCTGGCCCATCCAATGATCACCCCTGTTGGTGGGGCTTGGGAAACATTAGAGGGAGTAACGTGTTGGTGGACTTTCCCATCAACCCAGAAGGCAAGGTTGTCGCTCGCATGAGGGGGCAGAACTAGGAACTTTTTCTTTGTAGGGTAATTGTGAATGTCTCGAAAAACTATAATAAGGATTTTGTGAAAATTTGTAAATTTATTAAAAATTAATGAAATTAGATGAATATTCTTATAGTCAACTGAAGGCTTATTTAAAAAGTCAAAAGTAAAATTATTGTCAAAATTAAAAAGTCAAAAGTAAAATTATTGTCAAAAAAAAAATACAAATTTTCATCAATTTTATGGCAATGAAGATGATGAAACAAAAGAAACAATATAAAAAGAACAAAAGATAATTATTACTAATAAAAGTATTAGTTTTGAGTAAAAGTAAAGGTGTGATGGGATAGGTACATGAAGATGAATATGAGAGAAAACTGGAGTCACAGAAATGATATAGTGGGGAAGTGAGAAAAATTGGGAGACTGTTGAGAGAATTAAGAGAGAAGTATTTGTTGGGTAATGGAAAGTATATAACAGGTGAGTTCGGATTCCGAGTTTCGTAGAAAAAAGGGAGATGCTATTTCATCCAATTCACAATCGCTAACTATGTAAAATCTTATGCCCAACTGATGCACCTTCTCAATTGCTTTCTTGGAATTCAAAAATTAGAGTTAGCGATTATTGATTGAATGAAACAGTATCTTTCCGTTTCTACAAAATAGAGGATCCGGACTCATAACAGGCCAAACACCCATGGTTGTGTGGTGTTAGCACATGACTCGGGATCTATCTCTAGTGCTTCTACTTGAAAGTATTACTCTGGGCCAGTGGGCCAAGAAAAAGAAAAAAAAAGGTAAATATAACAAATAGAGAATTGTCAAAGGGAAGTCTCAAATTGGGTTTGTTTGTCGGCAAATGTTGAGTAGTGGTTCTTTTCTTGTATCAGATCAGATCAAGGGTGAAAAATTATTTTTCTTACATGGATTCAAATCCTACACAGCTACTTATCCCTCATATATATATATATATATGGGAGATGCTCCTATTAGAGATATCTCTCACTATATATATATATATAAATACCCCGTAAGTTTATGTATTGAATAGAATGAAACATGAAAATTGAAATGGTGTATTTTCATAGAAATCCATTTATATTGCTCTACTCGCACATTCAAAAAAGACTTTAATTCGGGAAATGTGTGGCTCTAATCTCGCGTCCAATAGATGTTGTCAATGAGCACCTTTGAATCAGAAAATGGTCATTTCCATAGATTTCCATGCACTCCCTAGTTCCAACTAGTGAAACAGCAAATCCATTTATAGACCACTATAATTATATTAGCCTTTGTTCTAGTGATCTCTCGTTGGCTGATTTAATGGGTTCTGCTCAGATTAAAGAAACAGGCATAAGATTAAATATTCTGTTTTCCTAAAACTAGCACAAAAAGATCATATAATTGCAACTTAAAATTTTTTATGACCTACTCGTAACTTAATTCAATTAGGTATAGATCCCATTCCAGTTACAACCAACCCTTGCCTTCAATATTAGTAGAAAAAGGAATCACTGCTCATTCATAAATCATAATAAAAGTAGTTAACGAAATAAACAGAAGGAAATTGAGTTCTCATTGATTGCTAGAAAATAGGGCAAAGATGGGCAAGAATTTGCTGTGTTTTCACTCTGACAGACCTTTGAAGTGCTATTTGCTGCTATTTAAACTAGCATAAGGTGTGGGTTTGCTCCCACATGGGTTTAGCAGACATGGATTAGTCCTATTGGTTTCAATATATACCTCAGAGATACCCATGTCATAAAACAAAGCAAAAATGAATTAAGTAACTTGAGAAACTTGAGTTTAAAGCTAAAGAAAATCCTACTTCGTGTAGGGTAAAATCTATTATTAAGTCAAAATTTATTTTTTAGAAAATAATTAGACTCTAAAAGTAAAAATCCTTTTTTATGAATCAAAATCTTAATTAAAAATAAGAATGCTAGTTTATTTTCTCATTTAAGTATCTTCAGGTGAAATGATATTTTTGTAGAAAAAACACGTAAGATACAATGTACGTTTTGGAAGGCGTGATTTAAAGTTTAATTGTTGAATTAATCACTAAACCAACCTCTTAATTTTCTCACTTTATTGAGGATCCAAATGATGGGAAGATTTATTTAGGTTCTACTTTAGGGTTTAATTGTTAATTTTGATTGACGGTTTGATCTCGTGATTTTGATTTGAGTTTTTATTAAAATAGAAGCAATTTTGGTCCAAAAAACTATTTAATAGACATAAAAATTCATAAATCTAAAGAAAATAGACTTGTGATTCATTAAAGTAAAATAGGACCGTTGATGTCAAATATTATGATCATAAATAACAAATGAAATATCATGATTTTGAAAAATTAATATTTCAGAATAGAATAATTCAGGATCATTACAAAAATAAAAAAATCAAATCTAGAATCTCCAAGAGATCATTACCATGATTTCACATCTTAATGTTCAGTGGGCCCTTCATTGGAGTCCTAATGATTTCAAGTCAAAAATCAATTCTAAAAAATAAAAAAATGAATTGTGCTTATCATATTAAAATTATGTATTCCATCTATATCTGAAATCGAACTATGAACATTGTATTCATAGATGTCTCATATTTATTCGAATTATAATTCTAGATGGTTCACTCATGAGATTATTTATTTAAAAAGTGAAAACAATTAGCTTCTTCTTGGAACTCTTCTTCATCAACTTACTCAAAGATTGTGGAGACAAAATTCAACACTAGAGGAATCTGCAGGTCACACAAATAGTGAAAACCAGAACTTAACCCTCTGTTTGGGAAGGGGGGGGGGGGGGGGGGCGAGATGGGGGGAGGGAAAAACAGGGGGAAAAGTGGGGGGAAAATTGTTTTGGAGGGTGTTTGGAAAAGGGGGGGGGGGGGGGGATTGGGGAAATGGGGGGCGGAAATTGTGTACAAAAAAATTCCCCCCCCCACCCCCCCCCCCCAAAAAAAAATGGGGAAAAATGGGAGAGGAGGGGGAAAATGAGTTAAATTACCAAATTGCCCTTTATATATAAAAAAGAATTTTAAAGTTTTTATAAAAGTAAGGGCAAAACGGTAATTTTCTCTTTATCTCACAAACAAACAAAACCCTACTTTTCCACTTTTCTTCCCCCTACTTTTTGACTTCCCAAACAAGAGGAGGTAAAATTAATTTTCCCTCCCCTCCCCCCCCTTCATTTTCCTTCCCCCTCAAATTTTCCCTCCCCTCCCCTTCATTTTCCCAAACGGACCGTAAAAGAAAGAGAAGACACATGCAGTGGGCCCCTCATATAATACGATTCAATTAATCGTATACAATTAACCGTACAATTTATAAATAAAAGAAAAAATAAGGTGCTAAATGAAATATTTCTTACATATGCATAAGATGCAAAACCAAACCCTATCCACTTTTAGTCTTTCCCGCCTCTGTCTCTCAACGCCCAGCCCGCAGCCCCTTTCTCCCTCTCTCTCTCTCGACGCACGAACGAAGAAGAAGAAGAAGAAGAAGAAGAAGAATACGTCTTATTCGCCAGATCCAGCCCCTTTCTCCGTCTCGCCTCTCTCTCTCTCTCTCACCTCATTCGCCAGATCCAGGTTTGTTTGGGTTTTTTTGTTTAGTTTTCTTTTGGGTTTCCATCTATGATTTTGCATTTTTCTTTATAATCCACGAACTCCTGGGATTCTCTTTCAGCAGGATAACAGATTTACTGCCATGTCATAGAATAATGGGATCTGTGTATCTCTGTTTCTGAAAGAATCAGCATCCTTTGCCCTTTCCCTGTTTTCCAGATTTCCTTTCTTTGGTCTCCTGTTTGGCTTTTCCTTTTCCATCTTTCATTGAAACTTGGGAAAACAAATTGAATGATGCCTAATTTGTTGAAGGTAGAATTTACTTGGGACAAGAACATCAATGGAAAAGTTTGGGTTTTTACAGTGAAAATCCGCAAGCAAAGAAACCTGGCACTTTCTCGTGTTTCTTCTTCAAACCATCTTTATGGTTGAGATCATTTTGAAAGAGGGTGCCATGTATTTGTAGAGACATTAGTCTCTTCGTTAGTTCCGGAACACTATAGAAACAGTTAAATTCCGGACTACAAATCATAGATTTGACATGTCTTCTGAGTCCTTCCCATCATCTTTAACTTCCATCTTCCTGATCAAAACTTTGACAACATGATGACTTGGATTATTTGTGGAGGACCTTTCTGAAGCAAATAGTCATGATTTTATTCCAACAACAGATGAATCTAAGGATGTGCATTTGCATTAGAAGTTCTTTTAATCCTACCAATAAGGGGGAAAAACTATTCCTCTCTTTTTCAAATTCCCCATTGTATGTAGGTAACAATTTTCATAAAAACTTTACCCCACCAAGAAAGAGGGCACTGTGACCTCTCCTTTCTTTGTCTCTGGAACTTATTTCAGCTCTCATGTAGGATACCCTTAGTGGTTGAAATTGCATTTGTTTTGGTGATTTTCCTTGTAATTCTTCTTTTAAGATCTATGGTTTAGTTAAATGTGCGTTACCTTGGATAGGCTATGGAAATCTGAGATCTTTTGAGGGAAGAGGGGGTTTTTGTGAATATATCTTATGCATTCATTTGAATTTGGTGATATTGCTTGCGATTTTTTTTCCCCTCTTGGATCGTTGCTTTTGTCTGAGATGTTGATGAGTTATTTTATTGTGTTGATTTGGTTGGGTAATTTTTTTTTTTCTTTTTTTGGAATTCTTTCTTACAGAAACTTAGTGAACTCTTTCATTTGGAAATTGGAAGGGCCATCTTTTGTGGGATTTAGCACACATATGTTTTTATAGTTGTATTTTTAAGCATATGAAGATGGTTTTGAGTGGTACTGTCAGAAATTTGCATATGAATGTGATGTTATGAGTGACTTAGGATGGAATTTTCTTTTCAGTTGGTCTTCTGTATTTCTTTGGTGAAACTTGGCAATTTCTTTCATTAGAAGGGTCATTTTTATGTGGAACTGGCAGGTTATTTTTAAACCTATGGAACTAAACCATTTGTGTTTTGATATGGGTTTTACTAAAAATGGCATATGATGAAGATAATATTATCCAGTATCTGTTTACTCTTATTCTGTTTGGCTGATTAGTTTAGAGGATCTGCAGACGTCACTGGATGGTGAGCAGGGAGAGTTGTGATTTTCCATCATAAACAAAATCCTGCCCGCTGGACCTTTAGAAATTTCATTTGTCAGCTAGTGATTACAGGAGAAACTTAAATGTGGATAGTTGGGGTTTCAGTTTAGTGGATAGTTGAGCTCACCTGCCTGCATGAGCTTGAGCTGCTTCTCTTTAAATTTTAATGTAGAGAATTTGCTGTATTTTCTGATTTTCTTTTCCCCCATTTGACATACTCCTGGATTGTACATTCTTTTGCCATCCATTTCCTTAACATTCTCCATGTCTAAGATCCTGTAGATAAATACAGACTTACATATGATTTTTTTTTCATTACAGAGAAAAAAAAAATCAGATGATACACATATTGTATTGAAAGGATTTCAGCAGTGCATGTTTTTGTTCCTTGTGTCATATCATATTATTTTTCTTTCCTCTTGTCTCTATGTACAATTCCAGTTGGCTTGACAAGTCCAATCTAGAGTGCTGATCTATGTTTATTTTATTTTATTTGTATATGTATTTTTTTTATGCATAGATAAGACTGATGCATTCTACTTTCCCCCCTCTTTGGTGGTGATTATTTGCACGTGGGAGTTTCTTTCTGCAAGAGGATTTTAGGGCTCTACAGAAAGTTTGGTACTTTTTTTTTTTTTTTTTTTCAATCAAAGTATTATCAATGTGGTGAGATTGAAATGTTCAAGGCGTTGAATTGTGATATTCGGTTTTGTTGGATTTCATTTTCTGGGGTAAAGATTACCGATCAATGGGATTTTTATTCAATTGCTCATTATGTGTCATTTTACCTTCAATCATTCACATTTATCCCCTTATGCTATGATGCCCGGATATGGACACGGGTACGGATACGGGACACGAGAACGAGCGTCCGATACGTAAACTTCAAAATTTTAGGATACGGATAAGGGAACGACATTCCTAGAAATATATAAATATAAATATTTGGTTAGGGATTTATTTTAGGTGGAATGCTTATTTTATCTCAATTTAGAGCTCAAATATTACAAGGCCCGCTGTTTGTTTCAAATTTTCAATGAGGTGGGCCTCACAATACAATATCTCAGCATAGAAAAAGAGAAAATGAGAAAAGTGGGCCGAGTGGCTAATTGGATAAGTAGCCCAACATTAAAAAGAGAAGAAAAGAAAAATGGGCTGAGTGGCTGACGGGCTCAGTAGCCCAACATAAAAAAAAAGAAAGAAACAAAACAGGCCCAACGGGCCCATACTCGTTTATAAGAGCGATGTATTCTTTTCTCCCCTTTCGTTGGCATCTCTAGGGTACGAACGAATGAGAAAAAAAAATGAAGAAAGAAGAAGAAGAAGAAGAAGAAAGAAGAAAGAAAGAAAAAAGAACAGAGGAAGAAGAAGAGGAGGAATACATGGCACCTGGAGGTCGAAGTAGCAGCAGCAGCAGCAGTCGAAGTATGAATGGAAAGTAGTCGAAGCAGGAGCCCTAGTCGAAGCAGGTGGGTCTCCTCCTCCCCTCCTCCTCCTCTTCTTCTCTTTTGTTTTCCTTTTGATCAAACTAAGAGAGAGACAAAAATTGGCCAAAATGAAAAATCTGTTAAAATATTGGGCGAAAAATAATGCAAGCCGTATCCTAAAATTGGCCCCCCTATCCGAGCCGTATCTTGCCGTATCCCGTACCGGTATCCGTATCGGACTGTATCGGTACGGGTACCACAAGTAATTTGCAGTATCCGGGTATCATAGCCCTTATGTGAGGAAGGCATTCCACGGTTATTAACCGTAACCAAACCGTTTAATACGGTTAACCGCGGTTACGGTTTTCCACGGTTTTTGTGGATACGGTCACGGTTACGGTTTTAGAAGACAGAAAACCGCGGTTACTGTTCGGTTAACGGTTTTCCCAAATTGACCGGTTAACCGAACCGTTACACCCCTAAAAAGGAAGGGAACATTGAGAGGGAAAACATACAAACCGTTAAAAACTTAATCGTAGGAACGTTTTCCCTGCATCTTCCTAGTCCAAACGCTCCTCCTCAGTTCGTGCGGTTTCATGTGGGAATTTGGAGTCCCGATTTCGATAATTCCTTTGTTCGATATCTAGAATCAACATTTTTGTGGGTTAGGGTTCATTTAGATTTTTATTTATATTTTTGGGTTCTTTCCTGATCTATTAAATAAATTGGTTTGCTGGTTTGATGCATTTGTTTAGGTTGATAAAGGAACAGAAGGGTTTATGGAATACAGATGTGATTTTCTGGGTTTTGTACATATGTGCTTATTGGTGTGAAACTGTGATTTGGGTTTTGTACTGGGGTTTGATTTGATGTTCAGTTGATGTAAAATGTCAGTAATATGAAGATAAAAACCCAGTTGTTTCATGGTGTTTGAATTGATTCCACGGAATCAATGTGTTTGGGTGAAGTACTATTTATTTTTTAAGTGTCTTTCATGGAAGATCTTTCTCTTTTCTTTACTCTCCTAACAGACCCATGTGATTTCTTTGAGCATGGAGAAATGTCTTTGGATTATGATTTGGGGTTTGTCACTGGGATTTGGTGCTATGATATTGGCTGGAGGTGGTGGTTGGAGCTTTGACTTGGGTCTTTTTCCACCAGTTTACCAAAAGTGATATGTGTTTTATGTAACATATGCACACACACAGCCACCCAAACTCGAGTGTTCTTCTTGTTATGTATTGTTTGTCTAGCACTCTGCAATTTCATTTGATATGATCAAGTAATTACTTTTAGTTCCAACATTTTTCAGCAAGGGATATATGGCATAGACATTGTTCTAAAACCCATCAAGTCAACTGAAGACTTAACTGGGTTGCCTCAGCTTTGTTGAATTTTGAGTCGTCACTTGCTTTTAATACTAGTTATCATCATCATCATTATCTATGATTTTGTGTATTACTAAAATTAGCGTCAATGGCTTATGTTTTTGGACCTGCTTTGATTGGAATATACAGAACCTTTGTAGTATCGCCGCCCCAAATTTGGTTGCTATAAATATAACTTATGGCCAAACGAAGAACTAAAAGAACTGTTAAAAAACCACAATCAGCAGCTGATAACAGTAATGATTCGGAGGAGCAGAAAGTTGAAAAGCAACTACCCAACATTGAGTGCTCATGAAGGTAATATTTATTTTATTTTCTCATTGTTTATAGTGTTTGGTACACTTTGTTAAAATAAATCTCTGTTTTTGAAACCTTATCAGAAGAAACAAGATTATCATTGGAACATTATCGTTCATCTTATAGATAGGTGGCTTAGCTTTGTGTTTGATATCTACTTCACAAAGGTTTCCCACCCATTTAATATTAAGAAAAAAGTCTCTCACCCATGTCTTTACTTGCAATCGTTAGTACCCAAAGAGCAGTGGTCACCTGATTGTGATCCTCATAGTTAGGCTTACTTTTTTCACATGAAATGTTCATACACATGAACTTTCACTGTTTCTTTCCCAAATTATCTTGAAGTGCTGTAAGATTTATAGTGAAATTTGAGATGAGTTGGTTCTATTGTAATCAATATCCTTAGTATCCAAATTGCATGAAAAGTTGTTATAAGTAAATCAAATTTAATTTAGTTTTTCATCTGCAACCTAGCTGTTTGTAATAGAAAGAGGATACCTGTGTGATAAAAAACAAGTGGCAGAACATTTCTTGAACGTGCAGATGGTAGGAAGTCAAGATGGAAGGATAGTACCAACTTCAAATGGCCATAACTTTTGATCAAGGTATCGTCTTGTGATGCATTAGTGCAAGATATTATCATGCTCTACAACATGGGCAATTGATTGATGTTGGTTTCCATGTACAATGCGAGATAAAGCCATTTCGCTATGATACCTGGATAACTGCACAAGCTCTTTGTATCTGTATGGGATCGATATGACACTTGTATTGGTATCCGATACAATACCGGTACTTCTACGTTACAATTTAGCATATCCTACTTACGAAAGTCTCTTATTTCATAATGAACTTTAGGTTGTTGTCTTTCATTTACCGAATACTATTGGGTTTTGTTGAATTACTAAATACTAAATGAAATTGAGAATAATTTTTCCACAAGAACACCCTATAGTAAACTGATTATTTGGGTCTTACTTTTTTTTTTTTTTAATATATAGTTTCCCAATGACCTTTTCCTTTTGTTCGGTAACCTTTATCACATTATTTGGTTCAGAATTCAAACCCTTGCCATTGGGAATACCTTGTTATAAAGATGCCTTGCAGTTGTATATTACACACCATAGAAAATTCTCGAAGCTGTCTTTAGTCTTGTTCAAACTAGATTTCTTTTGTTTCCTTTTTTTATTCTAAATTTCTTCCATTACTTGTTATCAGATGCAAACCCTTGCTTATGTTATTCTCTTTATGAGCATTCTGAAACTAAGGAGCTTTTTGTTCACAAACTTTGTTAGTGACTTATCATGGTTTATGATTTAAACCACATTGCTTCACCATGTATAGTTCATTTCCATGTCCAGTCCCAAGCTGGGGTAAAGAAAGAGGTTTATTTTCAAATTGGCAGTGTGCAAAAACTTGCTGCAATTCATACTCAGTTGTATATGCAGACATAGAAATAAGACGATGATGATTATTACATTTCTGTCAATTGCGACCTACCCTCTTTGATGTGTTAAAATTTTTATGTTTTCATCAATATTGTGGTTGTTATTTCTATTTTCTTCACCTTTGTACAGTTGAACGTAGAGTAACTGCGATTGAGGCTATTCGTGATGCGGAGAATGAACATTTGCTTACTCGATTGCGTCTACTTCGCTCATACTTAAGCAAGGATCATCTCAACATCCCAGCAGTACAATTTTTCAAGCAAAATTTACCAAATCTGTCGGTAATATTTAATGAAGATGGGGAATATGAATTGGAGTGGAATGCTAAATGTAGTGATGTACCTGTTAATGATGATGCTGAAAGAAATATGTATGCCTCTATTCCTCATCCGTCGTCTATTGCATATCCTTCGGACCATGTTGCTGCAATGCCCAATATTAGTAGCTTTGAATTTTCTAGTAAAGCAGGTGTGAATATGATGCAATTGTTTTTTTTTTTTTAATCTTTATGATGAGTCCATGTATTCATGAGTTATATTTGATTGTTGACAGCGGAAACGAGCTTTTTGGAGGCTGCAAGCTTACATCTACCAGATATTGTATATCCAATTGACTATTTTGGTTACTATTGCAGATGGTTAATGTGGAAAGAATTTGGTGCTTTATGTACATACAATTGACACAGATGTACAATATCCTAACTATACATATGTTGGATCTTACTGTGGATTCACTGTACATCAATAATTTCTTTGCTGGGAAGATCCTAGCTGGTAGCAAATGTATAATGTTGTCCACTGATGTATAGCTAATATGAATTATATTATGATCCAATGGGTGCAGTTTTATGATAGATTCCATGGTATAGGCTAACAGATTAATGGTTGGAATCTTGTACGTGTGTTTTACATAGTACATAAGCATTTAGAGTGCTTGTGACATCCAATCCTTTTTCTTGAACAATGGGCTCATTTTTCTGTTTCTGACGTACAATGATCTTTTGTTTGGATTCTACTAGGATCTGTCAGACACCCTAAAGCTAGGATTTCAAGATTCCCTTCAGACTCCTGGGGTTTGTAGCTTCGTAACTATGTTAACTTTCTCAGTTTTTATTAGCTTGGGCTAATAATCCTGTCTCTGTCTCTCTCTCTCACACGCTCGCGCACCCACGTACACACAACTGATGAAAAAAGAAGTACATCATGTAATGCGATATTCACTATGGATGTGTTTGCTATCACAGGCAACTAGCCAAAGGTTATCGGTTGGAATGACACCAAAAACCGTAAGGTTACCAAAGCATGGAGAGATGCTGCTATCAGTTCATGGTTCGCCTCTTGGGGTCTATAGGGAAGATAACATGGAAGCAATACATGGTATTTGCTATTTTACAACTTACATGACCATTAATTTATTATTATTACCTGTAGTATTGTTCTAAATGGAGTACCATGTAATTTGCAGAATCCGAGGAGGGTTGAACCATCGTAAAATTACAGCACCCTGGTCGATCTACACACAGAAATGCAGTGGTGTTGGTGTCTGGAGGGGGAAGATTAGGAGGAAACTTGTCACAGATGGACGTGGGCCATTTCTTGCCACGGTGAATATTGTGTATGGGAATAAATGTTGGGTGTGGTTATTGGGAATGGTGTGAAAATGGCGAAGCCCGGATCCAGGAGGTACTGAAGGCATGGTTGGTTTCGAATATGTATCTGTGTGGATATAAAAGCTACAAAGATGGCTGATAGAAGAGTGAGAGAAACCAGTGCTTTACATTTCATATTTGATAGAAGAGGGTGGTACATAATCCTACTAAAGACAGAAGGGTCACATGACATTTCTCTCTCAAATATATGGGAGACCTGAAATGCACTTTAAGTGCAAGAAAAAATAGCATGTTTTGCAAATCACCCTTGACCCATTGGTCCAAGGTTTGGGAGGCATCAGGTGTATCGACCTACCTATCTTACCATGGCCTTTGCTTGAGGTCTATCGGATCGATCGTGTGGGGTTTTCCCATATTGGGAAGGAAATGCAGTTGCAAGAAATGACTTCCAAGGAGTTGTTGCCTAGGGCTTTTGTCAGCTGAAAAACCTCTCTACAAGGCAATTGGCATGGCTATCTTTGCTTGTAGGTAGGCACAGGTTGGTAGATGGTTACAAATATAATGGATGTTATCATCACCAAAT